>BSAI01000096.1:3475172-3522264 GCA_036245035.1 Adrianichthys oophorus | reverse complement strand
TTTGAAAAAGTACTAAAAACGCAAAAATTGGCTTGTTCTATCTAAATGTAACAAAAAACAAATGTTACTTTTTACCAGGTTCAAAAACGGATACAGGGTTTAGAGCACAGGAATTGAAAACAAGACAAATACAATGAAAATGTTTAGAAATGTCAGAATTTGTGATCCAATGAGTTATTCGAAAACGTTTAGTGACACATTAATTCTCTTGAAGTAATGTATTAAAAATGTAAAAATGGCAGAACAATTTTCATTGTCCACTGGGCAACTGCCTCACTGTAACATGACTATTTGATTGGAATAAAAAATACTTTCCTATTATCTTTGAGAACAATATTCTGAAAACACCATGTTGCTTTTAAACTTCAAAAAACGGTAAGTTAAAAAATAACCAGCAGAGGGCGATGCAGGAAGGTTCTTTATTAATCTTTTTCAGATAAACTACCACTGTCATATCAGAAATTTGCTGGTTTCCTAATGTATTTGCTTTAAGGTAAAAACAGAACTTAAAATACTTAAATATATACGTAAAAATATTTTTTAAATGACTGATAATTTTGTTTTTCTGATTTCAAGCGTGACAGTAAAATGTGACCCAGGCAACAGCTTGTTGATATAAACAGTTTATTATACAAGTATTAACACCCTCACATTCATGTAGATACAAGAAGAAAAGGCAGGACGGGCTCACAAACATACACGTCAGAAATAAAAACTTTTTCTTTTCATTTGATCAAAGAGTATAAAACTACAGTGTGTCGTCTACAGAGTGACTAAAAGCAATTCAAAACATGGAAGGTGGGATAAAAAAGTTTTAAGGGATAATAACCAAGTCTCCTGAGTTGATCAAACGCAAAGAAATTTGACAAACAGGCTCAAGTTGACAAACAAGGATTCAAAAAAGGTGATCAGATCTGATTATCCTCAAACATCCATCATCAAATAACTTCAAATGACGGAATAAAAGAATTAAACGTTTTGCAGCATTTGAATTGTGAACAGCTGGTAAAGAGTCTCACACTGATGAGAGAAACGAGCTTTTTCCTGTAAAATGTAAATTATATTCATAAGAAAAGACCTGTATGTGACAAACTGGTCTTTACTACATTTTCTCCTCACAACATCAATCAAAAGTTGTTTTTTTGTAATTGAAGATTTCTGTGATGCTTCTCTTCAGCACCAAAGCGAGTTTTCTCTGCAGACATACATGGAAATCACACTTAGAAGAAAGTACCTTGCTCAAAGGCACTGTGGTAGCTGCTACTGGGAGAACATATGCACTCGGAGTCACTTTCTAATTTATTACCAAACTTGTAATTTTAGGAATTGGTGCATACAGTTTAAGAAGCGCGTGTAGCTTCATGACGAATGGTTGGAGGTCTGCTGAGAGTCTGAGCACGTCATGGGGAAACTGTTTGGATGCTTCAACTTCCAGATCAAAGAAGAAAAAAGGTCACCTGAAAAGCATCACTTATTGAAAGCATCTCAAGAACAGACATCAGCTTCTGGTTGATTGTACATCTGGCTTTCAGCCAACTGTGACAGAAAACATTAAAGAAATCCTGATGTTGGGTTTTGAGGTCGTCAATCCAACCATAACAGACAAAAAAGTTTTAACATTTTATGTACGACTGGCTGCAGATGAAAAATTTACCAGAGTGAGCAAACCTTTCAGCCTCCCGTCCTCATTTGGTAACAATAGTAATTTAAAACTAACGAGTTCAAGCACAGCCTCTTTAGGAGCATTTTGAGGTGAGAATGATACTAGACATCAAGATTTTGGAGTTGAATAACTAAGAAAAGGGAGCAAAATGGACAAATGGTTTCATTCTTGCCAAAGCGTTAAGTATGAGTAGAAAGGTGATCTGCATCTAAAGCAACAGTCGTTTGTCGTCAATTTAGTCAAATCTCAACGTGGCTGGTCAGTTGCTTGAAATAAAAAAGTAGGCTTGTGAAGAAATCTGAATTTAGGATGTGTGTGACACCGTTTCTTTTCAGTTTCCAAATTTTATCTGCAACATTAAATTCTCCTGTCTGAAAAGGCAGCCACCTCTGTAGCTCTGTGCAGACTTTTGGCTCATATTCTCTACCAGAGCAGCTTCAGCACCTCCCTCCAGGACAGGGGCAGAATATTTGGCTTTAACTGGGCTGTGGGTGATCTGTTAGATGACCGTCTCTGTGGCCACATGTCCACCAGCCTCTACCGGCGGGGCTGGATGCGGCTATGACGAGGAAAAGAAGATGAGGGGCTGGAGGAGGATGAAGGTGAGCAAGGCGACATCGAAGCGAGAGAGGCGGTGGCCACGGCGTCCTCTGCTTCCTCCAGCTCTCCGCCTCCTGCGTGGAGCTCTTGGCTCACACTGGACTGTAAGGCAGCTGGGGTCAGCCACTCTTTGGGCAGGCAGCTCTGGAGAAACGGCACGCAAGAGCTGAAGTAGGCCAGGCGGTTAACCCAACGGGGAATTTCCCTACCGCACAAGATCTGAGAAAAGAGAGGACGACAAAGGCATATACAACATTCACTCAATATATTTACAATCTAGAAAAAAACAGCATCCTACGACAGAGTATTAGGGTTACCATAAAAAATGTTAAGGCATATTTTCAGCAAAGCAGCAGGAGCCCAATAGAAATTCGCCTCTGGGTGAAGGGCGAGACTGTCAATGCGGAAATTAGCCTCCACTCATTTCCCATCGACCCTTTGTCTACATTCTCTCCCTCCCGCTTACAGCCCCTCACAACCCTAAGCAAGCATTAGCATAGCAAAAAAAAACATCCAGCAATATCAGAGCTGTCCAGACGTACAGTTTTGATTCAGATGCCAGCTCAGACGAGGAAAATGCAGACGTTAATAGATCTATTTGTCTGCAAGTGGATGCTTCAGAATTGGAGTGGAGAATTGAGACATTGACCCACCCACAGCAGAGAAAAATGCTACAAGAACATGCTAAAAATACCAAAAACATGATTTTCATTGGAGTGAGTCTTTAAACAGTGTGAATAATTCCGTCACATCCCTTCACATGCCACTCCATTCTGTTTGTGAGTCAGAATTATTGGCCCATTTCAACGTCCGGATTTTGAAATACAGTGACTAATCTTTTGCTGAGGTGGGAAAAAAAAATACAAGCGTGTTCTGCTTCCTGTGATGCAAGAGCAGGAAAAGAATGCTCTCATGTTTGATGACTACCCAGATGACCTCATAGTTTCAGCTAGGATGACGGGGAGGAAGCATAAAGCCATGAAAGACAAGCAGCAAACCCCAAACATACACTACGTAAAAAACAAAAACTTATGAGTAAGATTATGATATGAAAAAACAGATGACACAACTATAAAGTCCATTTGGCTCTGGTTAATCACAATTAATTCCTCTTTAGATGCTTTGTTCTGATTAAATTGTCTTGTCAAGCGATTCTGTCTGCAGACTGCAGCTTAGCAGATTACTATTGAGATATATGGCTACACTCCGCAGCGGATGGGGGGTGGGGGGAGCAGTTAAAAAGCACGGCAAGAAAGACAGCGAGAAGCTCCCCTCGTTTCAAACTGCTGCTCGTTCCCGGATCTGCTTTTGTGTTTGCTCAGACAGGCACACATAACTGCCTTACATAATGCAACTAACAATACGAGGGGACAGCACACTGATTTGCCTGTCAAAAAAGATGATTACGGCATCAGAACTTCATCGCGGCCTACTGTTCTGCACATTTTTCTTTATTTTTTAAACTGCAACCACAACTGCTTTCAGAGGAAGAAACCTCCCCATTTCAGCATCAGTACATGCACAAAAATTGTACTCAATATTTGTTTGGAAATCTATTCAAATTTGATTTTTTTTTTTAAAGGATTTACGTGTGTGCCATTTACTGGAAGTGTGTGTGTCAGCTGGTTAAGCATGTCAGGGCTTGTATCGGTGTCCTAATCCCCATCTGAGCACTAGATGTTAACTGTTAAGACTCCTTCTCATTAGTTACACCCGCATAAGCTGATTGGAGACACACGCATACACACACAAGTGGGCACACACAACTAGTTCAAGTCCTTTCACTCAGAGCAGAAAATGCAAAACAGGTGTTTATATGCTGAGATACAAGATAAGTTGAGCTTGTGGGTTTCTGTGTTAGTGTCTCATCACTCACACTATGGGGACTCAGCTCCTACTCAACAAAAGAAACTAAAAGTTGGTTCTGAGATGCAAAAAAAAAAAAAAACAATTCCCCCAGAAGTCATGAGTATCTCACCTCTGACAGTGCTGAGGAGAAGTGGTTGCAGTTCTTGTGCATGAGGTGATAGGCATTGCCTTTGTACTCCTTCCCCATTTCCTCCACTATGCGCTCCACGTCTTCCTCTGTGAAGTCCGTGCTGCCCAGGACTATGGCTTCTCTACAGAAGCAAAAGAGAGTGTGCGTTTGTAGTGATGACAGAGAAATATAGAAAAAGATTTCCTCCTGAAGATCTTTTTACTTTTTGCTGAGTAAACTCTCAAATATGTGATGTGTTGTTAAGGATGAACCATTTTCTGTCATTTAGTATTACAAATTCTGGCAACCCCTTTTCAGCCAATTAAAATCAAATAGGATCCAAGTCTGAGTGCTGATTCACTTGGCGAGGATGATATGTAGGCATGCGTCTCAGATGATCCGCGCCGGCCTACTGGCCTGCATGGAAACAGCAAATGTGCACGTCTCTCTCTGAAGGCCAGATCAACTAGAGCAGAAGTAATGGACAGTAGCTTAGAGAGAAGCTCCACACACACACTCACCAGATGCTGCTGATTTCCCTGATTCCAATCCATTTTGGATTAAAAAAAAACAATACAGGAACTTTTATTCCTTTGTTTTTATATTTTCTTCTTCCAGTTTTCCTCTTCAGTTTGGTGAGGTCACGTGGAGAACATATGTGTGGCATGATGCCAGATGAAAAGATGTGATTATCCTCAAACCTTAAATTGTGAGGCGGTGTGATACAATGTAAGACAACTGGATCAGTAAGAAATAAGTATAGGATCCCTGATTCTGCAGGTTTGCCCACTTAAAAAAAAATTGACAGTCTGTCCTTTTAATGGTAGGTTTATTTGAACAGTGAGAGATAGAAAACCACAAAGAAAATTAAGAAATTGACTTTAAAGGATTTATATACATTTATCTGCATTTCATTAAAGGAAATAAGCATTTGAACCCGGCAAACCTTTATTAGCAAATACAGAGACGTTGCTTGCAGTTGATGAGCAGGTTTCTGCACATATCAGGAGGAATTTTGGTCAATTCTTCTTTGTTCTAAATAATTCAGATTTGGTGGCTGTCACTTGGCAACTTCTTCTGTCTTTGTAGGTTTTCTATAGGATTGAGGTCCAGAGACTGGTTGAACCACTTCATGACCTTGATCTGCTTCTTCTTCAGCCATTCCTTGGTTGGATGTTTTGGGTCATTATCTTGTTGGAAGACACATTTTAATTAAGCCTTCTGGTGGAAGGAAGGAGATTCTCACTGAAGATCGACATGGTGAAGTGGTCCTATGCCGACAAACACCCTTAAAGCATAATATATCCGCTTCCGTGGTTGAGTGTGGAGATGGTGTTCTTCCTCCAAACACAACGGGTTGAGTTAAAGCCAAAGAACTTTGATCTCATCTGACCAGAGCACATTCTCCCAATCCCTCTCTGAATCATGAAGGTGTTCATAGGCAAACTTTTGCGCTTGTGCCTTCTTAAGCAGGGGCACTTTGAGAGAACTGAACAATGTTAAATCATTGCGACATAAAGTATTCCCAATAGTTTTCATGGTGACTGTAGTCCCAGCTGCTTTGAGCTCATCAACTAACTCTTGCCGTGTTGTTTTAAGATGAATTCCCACTGTTCTCATGGTCATGGAAATCCGGCAGGTCAGATCTGGATTGGAGCTCCAGACCTATGGGTGGATTGATGGTCATGTTCTGGTATTTTGGCACCAACAGTTAACCCCCAACTACTTTGCTGATGGTTTTGTAGTACATTCTGGTCTTGCACAGGTCTACAATCTTCACCCTTAAATCCACTGAAAGCTCTTTAGTCTTTCCTACGTTGGAGAGTTTGGAGTCTGGCTGATGGGGCTGATTCTGTGGATAGGTACCTTTTCTACAGGTGATTAGCTCAAACAGGTGTCTTCAGATCAGGTGACAGGTGGATCAGAAGAGTCTAACTGGTCTGTGGAAACCAGAACTCTTAATGGTCACATACTTATTTCCCTACAAACAAATATAAATTCTTTAAAGTCCATTTCTTGATGTTCTGTCCACTTTTAATAAGGTGGGCATATCTACAAAATCAGCAAGGGATCAAACACTTATTTCCTCCACTGTATGCTCAACCAGTGAGTTGCAAACCTCACAGGAATTACTGTTTATTTTGAGATTAACTGCACAGCAGAGACACAATCACACCTTTGTGACCTACACGTTACATGATTTGCATTTATCTTAGTTTATCAAGATCAGCCAAAAATGCATTTTTATCTGGTTGCCCATTTATTTTCATATCCAACAAAATCATTTTTAAATCCAAATGAACATCTGTCTGCAGAGCCTTTTGCCTCATGGAGGCTGGTGCAGCAGCTAAGCTGCCAATTGCTTTGGAAAGTGAGACAATTGAGCAGATCTGAGAGGAGATGGATTACTCACAACCAGGCATCAAGTGTCTGGATGAGGTCAGGTTTCAGAAAAACATAAATGTTCACATTGCTGGGAGTTCCAGAAGCAGACAGTGTACCTTGTTAATTGAACATATGAAAATCAAATGTTGAAAGTTGATGCAGATAGGTCAGCTAAATATCAAACACGAGCTAAGAAAAGTGGATCACAGTCAGTGTGTTATTTCCTACCAAGTGTAGCTTAAAGGACAAACTAAATATCTGGGTTTATTTAGGGCAAAACTCAAGTATTCAAGGGAATGTGGATGAATTTCTGCACGATGGTTGATGAACAAAGCTTTGGTTTAACCTTGAATATAGAATTTGAAATGTAAGCTACTGATGTGGCGCGTTTCTAGTCTGGTTCCAGTCTTTCTGCACTGTTCTGCTGACACCACCTAAAAAAAACCCTGCTCACTGCGCTTTTTGACGAAAAAAAGATGAAACTGATCAAATCTTGTCAGGATTGTTTAAAGTGAGTCCGAGCTCAGAAGTTGTTGTTTGACAGGATAACGGTAACATTAACAACAAATAAACCATCTTTAAGAGTAAAACTAGAATCCTTCACGTCTGGTGGAATGACCTGTTCCCTCTGTGGTCAATCACCATAATCAGCAATGATCAGGTTATAAAGTGAGTCACAGCCAAATGTGTTACTGATTCCCTCATGAACTGACTCTTTAGCTTATCGCCTTTTTGAATTATGTGAACACGTACTGTGCTTGTGCTTCCCGTTACAGACAAAATATACTTACTTGAACTTAAAAGTCTCGCCGAGTTCAGTTGCATCACTTGGTGTGATCTCAAAGATCCCTGAGAAAGGGTACGGGTGCCCGCCGTATGCAAACTCTAAAATCACACGGCCAGAAAGCACACGTGAGCAAAAACACATCAGAAAGTGCTCGTTCATTCATACTTTTCTCAATAAAAGCACATGAATGGCTGGAGCTATAAAAGAGCATTCTGAAACCACACTGTCAGGCGGATGACTTGATGTAGGTGTTGTCATGTTTCAGGATGACCTTACCTCTTCCATAGATCTCGATCCCTGAGTGAAAGACTCCGATGCCCAGAGAGCTGGTGAACTCATTGATCCAATACTAAAGGAGGAGACAGACAAAAATAATCTTTCGAGTGTGTCTTCTTAGCCTCTGATCACAATCATCAACCTGAGCTAAAAAGCTAAATTCCAACTGAGATCACCATTCTACTTTTACAACTGTGCTCCCTTTGCACCATAAGATTGTCATATTAGGGAATTATAAATTAGACGTAATACAGAGAATATACTACACAAACTTAGATAGCGCTGATAGTCACTGTCTGCAGAACGTCGTAGAATGATGCCAAGTCGCCAGATCTGATAGTGCTATTGCTACATTTACGGCACGATTGAACCAGTTGGAGAGAAATATAAAGTGCAAAATGTTCAATAAGGAGCTCTGAGTGCTTGTGCTGGGTTTACAAATGGATTCATTGAAACCGAATTGCTCTTTACCAAGAAAATGCAACATTGATTCATAAAAACTCTGAATCGATTGCCTTTTGGGGCAATCGATTCAGAGTTTTCTCAGAGTTTGGGATTGTTTCAGGCAAAAAACCCAGCTTGTCCATTAGTATTTAAATGAAGAATTCATTCAGGTTATTGAAGTTCCTTAGTTTTTTATATTTCGGAATGTGAAATAGTTTGAAAACTTTAATTTTCTAGCATAAAATAAAAAATGTTAATTTTTATAACAAATATTGCTACAAAGCTGCCACTTGCGTCTGAAAGTAAAGCTGGAGTATGATACAGTTCTGTACTCTTCACTTTTCTTATTTTTGTTGAATAACGTACCAACTGCTTTGCATATGAGCCAAGGTAACAGAAGTCAGGCTGGTAAAGGAAGGAAGCGGCTGCCGACCACACAACCCATTCTAGTATATTTTTGTGTTTCTGCTATTAGCCTGCATGTGTCCGGTTTGCTTTTAGCTGCGAGCATGTCCTCCTCTGTGCAGCCTCTGCAGATCAGAAACTTGCTGATTGTGGTGCTCAACAGTTATGACTGCAGACTTATGACGATTAGGTCTATTTATGAATCTTTCCACGCCCTTGGCACTGTCAAGAGGAAACAAAAGTGTGACACGGGGCAGGATCCACAGCAAGACTCTGCCGTCAACAACCCAACCTGCTCCGCTCTTTAACATTGTTAAACCCAGCATCCCCACAGGTTTTCCTTAGTGATAAAGCAGAGCCCGGTGCTGCTGGCAGGCAGCTGGTGTCCAGATAATGCTCCCTCATTAGAACGCTGCACTAAAGCACTCAGAGCTGGCCAGGAAATCCACTTAGTGAAGGTGGGAGCTGGACGGTGGAGATGACCTGACAGAATGTGGATGAAGAACGGATAGGGCTGGTGTCTGCACGTGCTCGTCTGCACACACATTCCTGAAAGTCACATGACATTATCGATCCTCGAATGGAAAGGAAGACTTTTCATCAAGTTGAGGAGGCTGGATAAATGACTCACAGCTTCTATTCATTCACACATTGTGAAATATTCTTTGTTTCCCACTTTGTAGCTTTTTTGCACCTTTTCCCTCTGGTTCTTCAGCATTAACTCAATTTGTTCTCCTTCAAAGAGCAACTATCAAACAGAAGAAACAACAGACTAGTTCAAATAGCAGGTAATGAGGACCTTCCAAAGTTATGGAGACCATCACAAAACAAATGATTGACAAATTACCAACTTTTGAGAACTTGCTGTTCTTTCTTCCAGCAGAAGAAATGTCAATAAAACCACCGAAAGGTTAGTTGTCAGCAACACAACATGTGATGATGGGGGTGTGTGACAGGCTTGTGACTGAAACCCCAAATATTCCCCATCCTAGTCAGTGTTTGAAAACTGTATCTTTGATTTATTGATCAAAAATATGTCAACCGTTATGCCGTTAGTGGTGATGCACTGCCAATAATAGCAGGCGAGACAGCCGCTTTCATTTGTAACACGTGTCTTCTAGCAGCAGTGAAACGGAACTTCTGCTTTTTAGCAGCAGCAAACTTAAAATACAAGACGGTTCTCATGATGGATACTAAACAGGGTTTGGAGCTTTCAAAGGTATTGGTGACCGAGGATGGTTAGTTTCTACTGCAAGAATTAGGAAGATGAACAGATTTCCAGTTTTAGAACCTTTTCTCCCAAACAAAAGTAATGTTTTTTTTCTTTTAATTTATCATCATATATTTTTGCCTCCTAGATCTTCTATTCTACTTTGTGTTCAAATATTTTGAAACTGCTTTGCCTGGTTAAATTAAACATAATTTTCAAACACTATTCTCAACTAAAGTAGAGCATCAATACTTTACTTTAGAATTCTTTACGCTTATTTTTTCCTCTTACGTATTTTTATAAGCTACTTAGCAACAGGAAGCAAAATGTTACAGAAATAGATTTTTATTAAAATTTTAACAACTCATTTTTTTATTGAAAAAAGAATGTATCCCACCTAGAGTTTCAATCAAGAATTTAGTGCTTTTTCAGTTGTCTTATTGTCAAATACATTCGAATTGTACCCACTTCCACTCTAAAAATTGATTGTTTTACTATAGAATTTGGATTAAAACATCAAGTAGAACCACTTTAGTGGATGATCTTAAGGAGATGAAAAGTGACAGCGATATAAGAGGAAAGAAAACAAGAAAAAGGTGGGAGCTGAAACAAAGTGAAACAATTAAAGGAAAAGTTGAACTAAATGAGCGGGACATTGTTAAAGGGATCCAAAAACCACAAAGAGATGTGAATCAACTGAATGAAATTTGCAAATTACAGTTATGAGCCATACAGTTTGTCTATAAGGGCCAACAATAAGGGTTTTATTGCTTCTTTCAAGACCATGCCTGTATGAAAAGCAATTTGCCTGTGAGGAAGAATCTATATCAATCAATGATTCATCAACAAACCAGTGCACTGACTCACTCCTGCATGATAACATCCATGTGTGACATTTAGCTTCTGCCTAATTCTGCCAGAAAACACATCTGCATGTTTGCTGCGCAACACACCCATCAGTTTTAGGAGAAGTTATGGTCAGTTTATATTATTTTTAACCAAAATCCCTAAACTTTCACTTAGTGCTCTAAAGGGTCATTAGACATTTGCCTCCGAGTTGTGGGCGGGACTGTTGGCATGGAGTAATCCTACCCCTCCTTCCCACCATCCATCTTTTCTCCACGCTCCCCCTCTAGCTCACAGCCCCTCATAACTCCAACCAATATTACCGGTACGTCAAAAAATTGTGAGAAATATTGGAGCAATCCAGCCGTACAGTCTTGAACCAGACGATTGGTCATTTAAGGAAAACGAAGACGTCCATGGATCTGTTTGTCTACAAGCAGATACATCAGAATAGAGCTGAGAGGGGCTCTTGTGGCTTGCCGTAGTAGTTTCAACATCACACCTACACCCTTTCACCAATTGTGCATTGCATACTACATTGTCTTTCATATTGTACACTTTCATTTTGTTCAATAGAGTTTTTTTTAAAAGCTTTTACCAACTAAATTTTTTGTCTGCTCCTGATTCACGACGCTTTGAACAAAGAAATACTAAGAAATGCTATTTCTAACTAATTTTCTTAAAACATGTTCTCAACCATGAGGACAAAAGGCTACAAAAACATGTTAAAACGCGATTTCATGAACTTTTGGAATAAATCAAAAGCTGTTTTTGGGTCTCTCTTTTTTATGGTGCTTTCAGTCACAACTTGAAAGGTTGCTCCAAAAACACACACTTTTCTACTAAAACTTCAAGCCATAAAATCTAAAAAGTTGCATTCAGATCAATGTAGCATCCGAACTGTTACATCCTGGTAGAAAAGGGAGAGCACAGAAATAACGTGGTCAGCTGTTAGTGCATCGTTTTTCTGCTTACCATATCATAAACGTTCAGGATGATCGGCTCGTTTGCCATTACTGGCATCAGGATGTTTCTCTCCTATAAACCTTCTTCTGTCTTTCTCCTTCCTTTCCTCCGTACGAGAACCCAAGTCTCGCCCTCCAAAGAGAATTTGTACCGGTCCAAACGTAGTTTTTTTTTTTTTTTTTTTTTACTAATGATGATCAGCTTGCTATTTCAACTCCAAAAGTCAAAACAGACGAGTTCCGGTTATATTTTTCATCCTCCAACATCTGACTGGCTTTGTCCAAATCGGTCCAAATCGGTCCAAACGAAGCCGCGGCAGCGGCGGACAGATGAACCTCCCCCGGTGTCAAAATGAACCGACCGAAGCAGCTCAGCTGCCAACGACGAAGATTCTTTCCGCTCCTTTCATAAAGGAAAAATACTCAACTCCGTTCTTTAAAAAGAATAAAACACATTTAAAGGACTAACATACTTATATTAAACTGAAAAAACAGTTTCCTCCTGAGGGGAAAAAGAAAGAAACACTTGGTAGCTAGTCCATTTTTAGATGGCTAACGGTAGCTCCGAAACAGCAGGCAGGATGCGCCTGCTGGGAAACAAAAATTGAGTGGGTGAGATAGCGAAGAATCTGGGCTCGATTAATCAACCTGAACTTTAAGCATTCTGGGTAATGAAGTTCAATTTCATTGATATATGTTTTAAGCCTTAACAAATGTAGCATTTTGGTAAAACAACATTACACACAAAAATAGATACTGAAAGAGATGTATACAATGGGCTGTTGCTGACCTAAAACCTACTGTGTTTATTTTTATGTCTTCTTTTGGGTCTCAGCATTGCGTACTGTCACTAATCTTCCCCCATCCCTTTCTTTTTGGTCATTCATTAGTAATTGGCAAAGCTTTTCTGCAATATTGATAATGTAATCAGTTTTATAAGTGTTTTTTTTTGTCTTTTTAAATCAGTGTTTTGAAGTTTTTTTGTGTCACTATAAATTACTATTTTGAGCTCTTCTTCTGAATTATAAAACTGCATTTCTCTTGTATTTAAAAAAAAATTTTTTGACTCAGCAGTTTTTTTTTTACCCGTTGTTGATATATATATTTTTTTCATCATCATTACTATTATTATTATTGTTACTTCTGCTTCTTCCTCACATCTTTTGCTGTTTGGTCTAAAAAAATACATACTACTAGATTATTTATATATATATATATATATATATATATATAAAATGCTTTTATTTTTTCTAGCTATTAAAAAAAACATGTTGCTTATTTAATGTTTCCCTTATTTTTGTCCCTTTTTTAAATGAGATGACTTAAAAAGACCGTCTTATAAAACCAGCGCACATGGTACCCTAAAGCATTGGGAATCTTTGAACCAGCCCCCATCTTCATAGAAACTGACTAAAATTTAATTTGTGGAAAGTTTTCTACTTGATGTTTTATGAAAATCATGGCAAATTATGAATGTTTTGCGAAGATAAAATGAAATCTTTCATTCAACTTGATTTCTTTTTATTTTTGTTATAGCATGTCTTCAAGTTGGGTATATTTTGTTGTTAAAGATAAAGATAAACTAAAGAGCTTATTTTAAAGTCAATCTCCTTTTGCCAAAAACCCGCATTTCAAACGACTAATAACATCTGAAATGTTTGATATGAGTTTAGAATCTGTTATCATTCAAAAAAATGTTCACAGTAACACAGAAAATATCTTAATTTTTGTGTGTGTTTATTTTCATGTTGGATAAAAATCAATTGCAATGTGAACTTAGAAAACCAAGAATCCCTTTGTTTTGCAGAAATGAACGGGGAAGCGGTTCTCTTAGCAGTCAGTTTCACTGAGATGATCTCAGTAAGATCATACAGACCAGTAAATGTCAGGCCTCAAGTATTTCTTTTCAAGTTTCACTAAATAAACTAAAATTCCAAAATAGTTTCTTTTTATTGCATTTTTTAAATTATATGTAGCTGTATTCTTCAGAATATTTGGCCTTTTTTGTTACCACAGAAGACATGAGAATTATTAAAGCGTTGGAGCTTTGCCTAAAAAAAAAGTGAAAACGTTACATTTCATGTCTTTTGTTGGTCTTCCTGGCTGCTCTCTTCAAGCAGCTCCATTAGTGCTTCCTGGTTGGAGAACTCTTGCAGCAATGAGTTCATGTCCTCTAGCAGATCTTCCCCCAGCAGGAAACTTTTAACATCATGAACTGTGATAGAAATTCGGTGGTCCGTTATGCGGTCTTGCGGAAAGTTGTAAGTCCGGATCTTCTCTGATCTCCCTTTGGCACCAACCTGGAGAAGAAAAAAAAAGGTATTTGATGGCGTCTAATCGTTTTGCAAAACCCCTTTGTTAAATTTTAGTTCTTTTCTTTTTAGCTGGGAAAATAAACGTCTACATGCATGGAAACCTCTTTGGTTGATCAGTTGGTCTGTTATCTCACCTGAATTTTGCGCTGGTTATAGCGCTTACTAGTCTCCTCCTCCAGCTTCATGCTGTACAGCTTTGCTCTGAGAGCTTTCATTGCTTTTTCTCTGTTCTTTAGCTGCGATCGCTCCTGCTGACATTCTGCAACCACACCTAAAAAACACATAGTTACATTACTAATATGAATTAAACCGTGCCTAAATTAATAGTAATGTTAATTTACAATGATCCCATAATGTCGCATGAGGTATAGTAGTCTACCCATCTAGTATATTTTTCATTTATTTGTTTAGGCGTACCTGGGCATTTTGACAGGTGTGTTGATGTACTTTGCTGTATGTTGATATGATTAAGTGGGGAAGTCGATCTTTGGGTCAAGACAAACATTTCTTTTGGATTATAATTCAGGCTGTTGTAATTATAAATAATGCTGATCCATTGTACACAGGAAAAAAGGATAGTGACACCTACAATGCATGATAAATTACATTTTTAGATGGATTTTGGATGAGGCAAAGATCAGCACATGAGTTAAACAGATAAGTCAGCTTCTGTTTGCTTTGTAAAACTGTTTTGCTGCACTTAGAAATGGACTTGAATTCATTCTGTATAGCCTTAAGACTTTACATAAGAACTTTTTCTGCTGCTGTCTTAATAACTGGAACCTACCACACTATATATATCTTTATGAGTATAAGACTAGCTTTAAAAATTTTACCACAGTCTTTAAAGTTGCAGGAACTGTTTTTGATTTGAACTTTACAGCCTTGTTTTACTGGATTTTTTTTTTTAAGGAGCAACAAACAGCAAAAACAGATCATAGTCTGAGTTAAAAATATATTTTTAGATGGGTTTTGGAACTACTGTTATTTTGCTCTATAAAGAGTTTGTTGTTTTTGCATTAATATCTGCTGGACTGTTAGGAGAAATAAAGGCAAAAGTATTTATTTTTACTCTTTACTCCATAAAAGAAAGCACATCTTATCCAGAACCAGACACAATGTGTGGGGGGAATAGGTTGATGATTTTGAAATTTATATTTTTTAATAACATTTTGTTGTTTTCCTTGTTATTATCTACAATCTTTTACATAAAAGCTTTCTCAATCTTTACTAATATAAATATGTATTATTTAAAACATTCTTTATAACTAAAACATGTTAACCTGAAGTGTCCAAATATCATCAATAAATTGCTTTGACTGGTTTTGATCTGAACCATAAAGCAGCATTTAAAGCTGGTAAAGAAAAGGGCCACAACAAATTTCAATCCCTGTAAACATATTATATAGTAAATTTTTGTTATTTTTTTTTTGTCAAGCAATGTTTTTATTCAAAACTAAAAAAAGTTGTTTTTTCTGAATTTGGTAAAAAGACTAAAACTGGATTATGAAGAAGCCTAAAGTGTTGTTGTCCTGGAATGCTTTTTCCAGCTTGTACCTGTTGGAAGATGGACTATCCTGACTGCGCTATCCGTTGTGTTGACATGTTGACCTCCGGCTCCACTTGCTCTCTTTGTGTCTATCCGTAGGTCTTTCTGGTTTATTGTTAAAGAAATCTAAAAAAAAGAGCACATAAAAGCAGCTGAGCAGAAGAACAATGCTTTTTCAGTTGGATGTGTCTTTAGGGGAAAAAAAGAGGTGGTATCAAACGAAAAATATTCAGCTAAATTGGTTTACAGAATTAGAATACCTGTTCTTACTTTTATTTATATACATATATATATGCCCCTGCGACAGCCTGGCGACCAGTCCAGGGGTGTACCCTGCCTTCGCCCATGAGTAACTGGGTTAGGCTCCGGCAACCCCGTGACTCCGAAAGGGATCAAGCGGATTGGAGATATATATATATATATATATATATGTACCTCAGTGGGTTGGGGTAGCACAGCCACAGTCATTGTACTCGTGTGCATCCGGCCCTGCTTTTCAGTCTTGGGAACTCTCTGAACTCGATGAACTCCAGCCTCAAACTTCATCTTCTTGTAGCTCTGAGGCCCGCTGATGCTGGCAGAGGCATGACGCAGTCCACCTTTAGCCAGAGGAGAGCCGCGACAACAAAAACTCAGAAACTGGCATGTGATCGTGTTCCTCTTTATGCCATCAACACAAAGAATTCTCTATCTGCGCAACCTAAAATCCCCAATTTCTTGACTTGTTCAGGCTATTTAGAAGAGAATTTATAATTTAGTATAATAATAACATAACATGAAAATAAAATATCATACCAGTAAATAGGTGCATAAGGTGAATTGGCTTTGTGTAATGAAAACGCTCCCCCTTGTGTTTACTCTTGGTTATTGCAAAATATAATTTAAAAAATTGCAAAAAGCATCTTTACCAGGGTTTAGTAGCAAGCCAATGAGGCTCTAAATGAAACACTGACTGTCTTTATACTTTATATACATATACACCACAATATGGTCAACTATTCATACTTTTGAGTCAGACTCCTGCACTATTTTTTTACTGTAAAGTTTTCAAAAAGTCCCAAACTTTCTATATCTTATGTTAACTTAAGCCTTTCCAGCACATCTATGGGGTAATCATGGTTTTGTCTTTCACTATAAGATGTAAAGTGAGTGCAATTAATAAGAAATGAATTCGAATAAGAGAAGTCATAAATACTAGATTCTATTTCAGTGAGGTGACCGTCGCTGTTAAAAATGCATGCACCCAAGAACAAAGACATTCCGATAGATCCTTTCTCAGCATTACTGCAACCAGATGAAACATGGAAGGAAAAAACAAGATCATTGTATTTTAAAATGATAATGGAAAGATAACTAAAGATTGTGCTGTGGAATGGTTCGAGCGTGAAAGACAAGCAATAAGTAATAATAAAGTTTTTAAAAAATCAATAAATATATTATAAAAGTTACAAAGAAGAGAGGTCATGGCATGGGGTATTGAAATTTCAGAAAGAAAAGATGGTGCTAAATACATTTCCTCATCCTTCTCATTTGAAGGATTGTACTCATAAACACATTCATTCAGACAGATTTTGTTTGCTGTTTGAAGAAAACAAAAAGTTCACCTCCTTTTGGGTGAAAGATTTCATTCTGTGTCAAACCAAAACTACTAACCTAAATCACTGGTCAAATGCTCCAGGATGTCAAAGGACCAGCCATGGTACTGAGCAAAATGCTGATACATCTCAAACACCTGCAGAGGAAAGAAGACAAAACATGTAACTCCCTACATAATAAAACAGAGCGTTAGAATAAATGCATCAAATATACTCTTTATCCAACAAATTCCAGCAGACCTCAGTGGTGAACAGCATGGCCTCCTGACCCCCAACTCCAGCTGTGACTTCAAGGACAAGATCACTCAATTCAACCGTCTCCTCTGGGATCAACAAATCCAGGATCTAGTTTGGAAAGAATGTTGATACATAAAGAAATACTAAAATTTCACAAATGTCAGTTTGTACAGGGCACAAGGGGGTAATGATGCCAATCATCTGCCCCTGCATCTGTTTCAGGGTTCAGGATGTCTAACCTTTGATCTCAGATGCTGAATATCTTGCAAACAGCCTTCCTTTTCCAGTTCTGCTAGTTCCCTCAAAGCTTGATCTTCCTCTTCAAAGAAAGTTAAAAAGAGAATTAGTTGTGAGGTTTTCAATTGTCTTGGCAAAGCACTTTTAATATAATACAGTAAACTGTAAATAAATTGTTGTCTTACTGATTAACTGCATTTACAGAAATATTGTGTGTATTTGTCAAAAAGAAAAAAAATGATGCTAAATTATTATTCAATTTGGATTATTTTATTCATGATCATAGTTGTCTTACCTTTTAGGAGCACCTCAGTCTCCGTCATCTCCTTTTGCTTTTTGTCCAGCTCCATCATGCTCTGAATCAGAGGGGCCAGCAGTGATATCTTTGTCCTTTTGGCCCTCAGTTCATCTTCACTGCACTGATCTTCTGTGGTGCTGCTGCTGATGGCTTGTAAGCACTTACTATAATCCAGCTGCACCTTCATCAAGTGCTGCTGCAAAGACTTCATGGCAAAAAGCTCCTCTACTGACAGCAGCTTCATCATGAGAGGAGAACCAGCGTGTAAAGACCTACTGCTCCTGCCACACGTGAGGCTGACAGGTTGGCTGATGAAGAGTGTCGGTTTTTGGCAGTGCCAAATCCATCCTCTTCCTTTCGAAAGAAGCGCCAAAATTCTTTTGTGAGCCATTAATTTTTTTAAATATAAATTAACCAAAGAGAGTCTTTATTTGTCAAGAAAGCAGATCCGACTGTGTTAACCCTCACCCTTATCAAAAGCCGCCTTTTATTTATGACTGCATTTTTATAAGTGTAATAAATGCTTAAAGTTGTTAACTGAAACAATCTGGGGGAAGTGGTGTGATTTAAAAAGAACAGATTCAAACAAGTACACTTTTGGATTTATACCAGATTTACAACAAACTGAGTAAAAGAAAAAAGATTCCCACTATAACGAAATTTAAATTTTACACTCCAAAGGTAGTTCAGGCTACAATTAAGTGTATATTTGAAGCATATTTAAACAAACTGTAACAAACCTTTTTTTTTTACAAAGTCAAACCAAACGAATTTTCGGTCACAAAAGGAACTATTTTCGTCGGCTTTACCTCCGTCCACATCACGAAACAAAAAAAAAGGTTCATTCATGTATTTGTCTCAAATCGCTGTTTGACAAAACAACCGCTTGACACCAATGGCGCAGCCATCTTAAACGTTCTTCTTCGCTCAGCTTGTCAAAATCTAATTCTGCTGAAAAGACACTCTGCTGCCACCTTGTGGATTAACGTGTTAAACGATTAATTAAACGCAACCTCTGTTTTTTCAATAAAAAAAAAAACAAAAAACAAAAAAAACACGAGCATTGTCGATTGACTATGGGTATAGTAACCTGATCTTGATTTTGTCATATATCTTAGACACCATATACTGTAAAAACGTTTCTATGTCAATGGTAGACACCTAGGATCTGAAGAATAAACTCCATGAGTAGGCCTATTTAATTTTTTTGCATAAATAAATAAACAAAAAACAAACAAACAGACAAATAAATAAATAAATAAACTCGTGTGAAATTGAAGCCCAAAAACACCATCAATAAAACAGTATTGTTTTTATAACATAATCTGAACACAGTAAGAACAAAGTAAATACATTTGAAAATATTTGACAGCTGTTTGACCAAACATGTTTCACAAACACCAAATGTTTTAGGGTCTCTAAACCAGTTCATGTGATTGTCAAGCTGCAAATGAATTGGCCTTTAAGGTGACTACATTTGACTCTGAAAGAAAAACAGGAAACTTGAGATACTGAGGATCACCAATTGATTTGCATTAAAACATAAACATGCGCTTATCTCTGCCTTATATTGTACCTGGATTTGCAGCAGGCCTAGAGGTTTTTTAAAAGAAAGATACTCCACCCCCCTTAATTTCCTGTGTCGAGTTTCTGTGAAAAATATACAGATAAAGGTCGCACATTCCAGGCAAGGGCGTGAACTGTAAATTAGTGACCCTGCAGTTCTTTGGCCCAACAAAGAACCACATACAGACACATTGAAAAAACAAACTCCCCAGCATATATATATATATATATATATATATATATATTTGAGTGACTTACAAAGTAAGAAAGTAGTCACAGCAATATTGAGTATTCCATGCGTGGTACCAGGTGTTTAACATCCCACTACCATTTAAATCGATCAAACGAAACGTCTTAGCTTAAACAGATACTTCTTACGAACAACATTTGTATGTTTTTTAAAGACCAAAAGTTAAAGTATATTGAATCATGGTACAACATAATACCTGTCATATTGACATTCGTTTGATTTCCTTTGTTGCAGTAAAAAATAATGGTTATAATGAATAATTCACATGTTTATTATTTACCAAAATACATTTTTTAAAATAAAAAAGAGAGAATATACAAAAGGAGGGAAACCACTGTTTTTTTTTTTTTACTTTTGTTTCTAGTCGGGTGACAAAACAGGGGAACGACGTCGACTGCGAGCTTGCGTCACTAAACGCAATCTCATCTCTCATTGGTCAATGCTTTAAAGGGAAAACCAGTGTCTCTTTCTTGATTGGTGAATGCTTTTAGCGCACCGATTTAAACTAAGAGGCTGCAAAACTGGCGGCGTTTCACTTGTGCAGGTTTTAAATGTAGTAGATATCGACGCTGCCAGAGCTTAGCGCCTGAAGGGGTATGAAGCAAGAGTTTTGATCTGTTAAATCTATCGTGGGCCAAAGGTAAGAATCTTAATGTTTTCAAAACGTTTCTTTTTTTGTTGTTGGTATTTTCAACCGTTAGAGAATGTTGCACATGCCCCTGCCAGCCCCTGTCTTAGCTGGCAGGAGCTTTGATCGAGTTTTCATTTTGAGTGAAGTGATTTATAAACTTATTTAACGAGCGTAAAAAACCTTCAGTTTGGGTTTGTTATCAAATTAGGAAAATATTTATTGGTTCTATGTTGCTAGACATTTGCTAGGTTGTCCTAGCATGACACGCACCGTTATGTTCTCTTTATTTATTATTATTAATTTAGAGTTGCATTTTAAAGCCATCAGTTACACGTCTGTCTATTTAGTTTGATCCTCAATGAGACATTTTATTGGGGTATCTAAAGTAATGAATGCAAATTTTTGCGTCATCGCCATGTTTGCGCCAAATCCACGTCGCGCCAAAAACTAGCATTTGTTTTCAAAAGTGCCAAGCTAAAAATGATTAATTATTAATCGTTGTTATCTGTATAGCTGATATCTGTTCAATTTTAAAATGCAATCATATAATAATAATCATAGTTGTGTCATGATTATGAGAACTTTACGAACTTGATGGATGTTAAACGTTCGGAGAATAGGCGATTTGGCCTTTCAAACTGATGCATCCTAACTCCTGCCATGTCTTCTTTTTGTCAGGAATCTCCAAACTTTAGTCTGTATGCTTCAGCGTAGGAAGGGGACCATGAAATGCCCTCAGTACGAGTCTGCTGCAGCAGACACTGGCGTGGAGAACGCAGCGGACAGCAAGGTGTCCCACCTTAAAATGTCCGCCCTGAAACAGCAAACCCCTGTCAAAGCCCCGCATCCCTCAGAAGTGACCACCGTGGTTTCCTCCAGTGCGGTCCACAACAAGGAAAATAGCAGCAGCAGGGACCATGACAGGGCTCTGGACGAGTGCTTTGAGGACAGCGGTTATCTGTCTTTGCAGAACAGTCACATCGAAGCTCATGGGGATGAAGAGGATCAGTGTTTTCTGGGGAAAGTCACATCACCCTCTAAATGTAAAGGGCATTATAAATTTAGACCCCCTTTGTCTTTGGCGGTTTCCACTCCGGTGGATCAATTTAAAAGGACAGCGTTGTCGTCCACCCCATCCAGTGATCGCCGTGGCCCCAACCTGCCTATCCTGAAGTTCCAGGAAGCTGTGTGCAAAGAGCTTTCAAAGAGTTATAAGAAGAATAAAAAGTAAGATTATTTGGGTTTTCATGTATGTTCCTCACTAGAGAAATACATTTTAATGCTAACATTTTACAAATATTTTAGATATGACTGGGGCATCATCTCAAAGCTGGCGGAAGGTCACCTTCTGGATCGTGTGATTGGGCGCCAGATGGGCTTGGAGCATGTTGACGTGTTTGCATCTCTGCTGTCCAGGAATATGAAAATAATTCTAACAAATATTCTGACCCTCCTGGGTGACATGGACCTCATTAGGTAAAGGAAATCCTTCCATTTCAGGACAAATACTTGACTGACAAGAAGGCAACTTCTAGCTGATTCTGGAAATACTGCAACCAATTGTATAAATCGTCTTGTCAGATCATTCTTTTTCCAATCTGATATGGAAATGTGTATTGTAGATTGAAATGTCTGGCTTTCCATTGTTTTTTCCATCACTAGTTGTTTTTTTATACTAAATTTTGGGCCCTTTTTTTTTTGAAGCTGTAAGAAAGTGAGCAGGACATGGAGGAAAATCATCTGTGAGGATGCTGCAGCTAACACCAGGTGCCAGCAAGCTGAACAAACACTCAGGGTAAGAACAAATACTATCCAATCATGAAGTGCAATAACATGCATCACTGTTTATTTAATTTAGATCTCTCTCTCTCTTTTTTTTTTTTTTTTTTTTTTGCCCTTTAGGAGTTGACAAGCTCCATGAGCCATAAAGCTTGTGGTCTGACAAGAGATGTTGCCACATCTAGGGTGGTGCTATCCTGCATGCAGACTCTGGCTACTTCAAGCACCCAGCCTTCAGCTTCCTCTTTGTCCGGTCAAAGCTGCAGGACGCCCAGGTCCACTGCTAATAACCAGAAATGCAGTATGCCGAATACACAGCGCACGCGTTTCACTGAATATGTGCAGGTGAGCAGCATGTTTTAGAAACTTGGATGAGAATTGTGCTTTTTAACATGTTTTTGTGGCATTTTTCTGATGATGGAGGACATATATAAAGATAATTACTGTAAGCTTAAAATTGCATTTCTGAATATGTCTTTATTCAAATTGTTCAAATCAGGAGCAGATGAAAAAATACAGTTTGAAATTGAGCCTATTTCTTACACCGAAAATATACCCTGCTCCATTCTGATGCATCCACTTATCGATGACTTCAAAACAAAAGATGATGAGATGGGTAGCAACCTCATCTATTGTTTTTTTTCTAGGCCGCTGGCGCTCTGAAGCACCACGAGTCTCTGCGGTCTTGTAGACTTTGCGGCTCACCAGCGAAGCATTTGTCCGAATTGCACCGCGCCACGTGCACTCGCTCCAGCTGTCAGTATGACTTCTGCACCCGCTGTCAGGAGGCGTTCCACGGCTCGACCCCTTGCAGGACTGTTCAGCCACGATCTGACTTCTCCGCTCCCAAGTCCACCCAAAAATTTCCAGGAATCTCTCGCAGCAAGAACAGCATCAGGCGCTTGTGACACGTTTCCACTTCTAAGACTAAATCACTGCAACAGGTGAACCTCAAGCTGCTTTTATGTTGGTGAGATAATTGCACTTTTGTCTAATGTAAGGCATGAGAAGATCCTACACATGTAAAACTGAAACCCGTTGGAGAGCACTTCGATTCCTGCTGGGACAGTCCACCTGAATGTGCCTAAGATGTAATTTGTCACAAAAAAGGATAATTTTAGGCTTTAATTTTTCATCCGTTTTTAAAATGATGTAAATACAATGTTCCTTTTAAAAGTTTTAGAATATATTTTAATAAATGTCAAATTTATTTCTTGTTTTGTTTTACAATGTATGTAAATACACTTTTCATAAAAAAAATCCTCTGGTATTTGCTTTTTTTGGTTTGTTTTTTTTGTTACATTTTCAGTGTTCTTATAGCAAATTTTCGTTTTTGTTTTTTTTTTTAACTACAAGAACCAAGACCTGAAGATTTGTAGTTGACGACAAAACTTTTACACTATATTTTTGTTTTGTTTTTGCATATTAGAAATGTGCAATTTGGGCAGTTTCCCTTTTATGTGGCTGTTAAATCATGAATATTACATTCATTCAATAATTTATTCTTGGGAAATGGATGCTGACACATTATTGAGTTTAAAGTAAAAAATTAAACATGAATTGTCTTCCTCAGATTCTAGATGACAAATATATATGTACACTAGAGGGCAGCATTGGGTTCCAAACGAATTCGATAACACTTGGATATTTTGGTGTTTTTTTTTTTAATGCTGAAAAGATGAAATAAAACATAAGCTACCAATCATAACAATAAAATATATATTCTGTGAAACTTTAGAGACAACCAGATCAACCTGCAAACTGGTTCTTCCATCTAAACAGGCACATTTCTTTTTTTCTAAATCTACATTTAAGATTTATTTCCAAAAAGAAACTCTTAAATTGTATCACTTTCAAAGTCCTAAAAAATCTTCCTGTTAGCAACCCCACCAAGAACAAAAAGCAATATTTATATTTCAAAAAGTCTTATTGGTGAGAATTACTTTTTTAATGTTTTTTTTTTAGTGTTATTTAGTCATTCATTTATTGTTCACCGTGGCATACATATTCATATGAGATATTTCAAAATAAAAGAATCCAAACATTAGCAGTCAGACCGAAATAAATTTCCTTATATTTGCTCACTCTACATCAGCACAACAATGCAAGATGAAAACAAAAAATACTAATAAAACCAACCTCAAAACCCCAACTTGGTTCCTTTAATTTTTCTCGTGTTTATATTTATCATATATGAACACAACTGGCATTCATGCCATGTACTTTAAAATAAACTTATGTCACCAGATCTTTGAAGTAAATCGTCACAAATCGTGCTGCTCAAATCGTCAACCTTCATTATATAAAATAATACAACTAGCACACATTTACATTTAAAAGGAAAACAAATGATCTGATGCCAACATTTAAAGTGTTAGTAATTTGTCTAATCTATCAAGCAATTAGTCTATTTTTCACGACAATAAAAGGACATAAAGTGTAAAGTTTTAGGGAAATAGAATGACTCGTTTTAGGCAAAAAGTGCCAAATAAAGCAAGTTATTACTTGTTCTATTGGCAGATTAATTTAATGGTTACTAGTAATGGTTGTAATTAGTGACTGCTTTTTCTCCTACTGCCAAATGGGAAATTGTCAATGAGAAGAACAATTACTGGTTGTGACAAACTGCTGAAGATGAGCCAGAAATTATAAAAATTCTTATATAGCTGTAAATATAAAACAGTATTGAGCTAAATGCCCTGAAGGAGCTGAACAAAAATATATTTGTATCCCTGAACTCATCTAAAGTATGGTGAAGTTACATTACGTCAGATTAAAAAGTTATTGAATAATTTAATCTGAACAAATTTAAGGATTCTAACCAAGTGTTAGAAACTCTGGTTTACCTGTAGGAACAGCCACTGATCTTCTTTTTCAGTCATGCTGTCTGTCCTGTGTGTGTGAATTACAATTTGAAGAAAGGGCACTTGAAGTTGAAAGGTTGAAGTCCATCTGTCTATTCATCCCTCCGTCAGATATTCCCGCTTTGTCTTGGGATGGCTGGAGCCTATCCCAGTAAATTGTGGGTTCCGGTGTCCATGACAGGGCAAGCTTCAAGCCTTTTCTATTCATTCCAAATCACTAAAGTTCTACTCTTTGTTGAGATTATCAGTCAAACTGCTGGAGACAGCAGTAATGCTAGGACAAAAAAAAAGTACAAAAGAGAAAGAAGTCAGACTAATAAATAAAAACGTATTCAATTCCTTAACACAATCAAAATGATATGTTTGGAACATTTTGCTTGATATCAAACTATAGGAATATTCTTAATATCCTAAATATTAATATATGCCATACATTAGAATAGGTGGACCTGTAATGTTCATTGTGTTTCCCATACTTGTAGAACTCTGAAAATAAGCAATCAAAAACTGTTTGTGCTTATGACAAAGGCTTCACGATTTCCTTCATCTGACCTGGTGCTCTGGGAATACCCACTTTAAACAACCTTTGGAATCAACATTAAAGAAAAACAATTCTCACAGGGTGTGCTTTTAGCTTCCTATTAAAAGTTCACTTGAATCTGACATTGTTGATGAGTTATGAATCTACAAATAGCACGTCAGACATCAGATGCTTACCTCTGACATTTGCAGGGTGACCTATTTGCTTGTTATAGCTGAGCTGTTGTGTTTTGTTGAGAAGACGTATGCACGCATCACTTATGTGAAAAGGATTTTCTCTTGAGAGCGATGTCCTGTGGCACAAAAGCCCTTCACTTTCTCAAGGAACAGCAAAATTGGTGGGCAGCATTTACTTCGTAACATTTTTTTTGCTCATCTCAGTTACTTTTGCACTCACCAGACTGGAACTATAACATAAAAAACCTCATGAAGAATAAACTAGTTCTACTTGTGTGTGTGTGTATTTTATAATTTACATGTTCTAACAGATGTAATTTGGATAAATTGATATATTAATAATTGCTTCATGTAGTGGTACTATTGCCATTGACTAAATAAGCCAGATTTAGTAACACTTCTCTTATTGATTGCATATTCTGATCAGTTATCTGTTTATTGGCAAAGCTGATCTAAGCTGATCCTTATTGGTCTCACTGATCCTTTGAAAGATCAGGAATCTGCTCAGAACTACACGGGAGGAGCATGGACCACCGTTTCCAAGATTACTGTTGGTAATACACCATGACGTCATGGTTTGGAATCAAGGGTGCCCCTGCTTAAACCAGCACATGTCCATGCCTGTCTTAAGTTTGACCATTTGAATCATGGGAAAAAGTCATGTGATCAGATGAGACCAAAATAGAACTTTTTGGTCTTAATTCCATTTTCCGTGTTTGGAGGAAGAAGAATGATGAGGACCATCCCAAGAACGCTGTCCCTACTGTGAAGCATGGGGGTGGTAGCATCACACTATGGGTGTTTTTCAGCTCATGGGACATGGCGACTGCACAGATTTTTTCTTTTCAGATGACGTCTCTCACAGTGGACATGCACCTAAGATGAAAATGTCAGACCTTGCAAAGTTGCAGAGCGTTCAAGTACTTACAGTGTTTCCCTCACTTTTTTTTTCAAATGAAATTTGCTTTTTTTAAGATGGAAGCAGAAAATAAAAGGCAGGTTAAAAAACACTGCAATGTTATATTTTCTCATGGGTATTTTTTTTAATGCAGTCATATTGTTGCACATAACACACCCCTAAAAATGCTTTATGTATTGTACGTCAGGTAAAACTCTGTTTTAGTATTTTTCAGTGTGACTGAGAATGACTTTTTCCAACAGTGGGGCTCCCACCTGAAATTTCAATAAGACATTTCTTCTGTAGAACATTTTGAAACCCTAATGTTAGAACATTTCAGACCACAACAAACCTCTGTAATGCCACAAGGGAGCAGTACAGCTGCACACACAGTTGGTCGCCACTCATCCGGTGCAATTCATAAAAGTGTCATCTGTGCTGCTTCAAAGGGATTGTTTTCCATTAAAAGGAAAACCATCTTTAATATTTCAAATAAGAAGAGATCTTTTATCTCAATAAAAGCACAGTTTTATCTCAAATTGTATGAGTCACATTAAATATGTAATGTCGGACAAGCTTCCACAATACTTCTCTTTGCATTGCATTTTGCACAAATGTATAACGTTTGTTATTTGCACACTTCTTTTTCTTTTTTTCAAGTTTTTTAAAAATTCTATTCTAAAATTCTACTATTTTTATTGCAATTTTAGCACATGGGCTTTGCACCGTTATTAGCACAGCCATTAATTTGTTTCAGAAGGTACACGCACCTGACAAACCGTGGAGGTGTTACTCTTAAGACAGACATTCCTAACTTGCAAGAAAATGTCAACTTGATGGTGATGAATAGATAAATTTGTAAAACGTCAGAGGTACCAAAGGAGCTGTGGTGGTGGCTGCTGATTAATCGCTGCTCTGGCCTTTTGCTCCATCTGCCACTCAGGATTATTTATCTGGCAGATTTATTGATCGGCTGCTCCACATCCTCCACAGAATGTGAGGTGCCCCTTGTTGTAAAAGTCATTGAGCATGGCGTATGTGTCTGATAAACTGCAGCAGAACAGATCAACTTAGCCCGTTGAAACCCTATGCAACAAAAAAGAATTTCAGATTTCCAGAAAAGTGAAAACACTTTGTATTTTTGGAGCTCAAGCCACCTGAGGAGATTTGCAAACATTTTGTCAAATCTGCAGCTTTATTTTTCTGACATGCTTCCTAATTTTCTCACTGCATTTGCTCTTTATCTGCTCCCTCTGTGAAGTTCAACCATTTTCAGCTTTTTTCTGCCAAAGGCCAAAGGAAACAGGGAGGGGATGATTTTGATTTGCAGTGACTTCCACAGGTCAATTGGCTGTTCGTCACCATGGCAGAATTGCAAAAGTCCTGAAATGAGGCTGCCACTCGGTGGCCTGCAGCAAATCATGAATGAAACAGGAAGTGAATCAAAGGCAGAATACAGGAAACAAGCCAAGTTCCCAGCCGTGATGTGAGCAACTTTGTGTTTTTTTTTCAGAAAGGAATTTAAAAAAACTTCTCTTTGCTTTATTTCAACTTTTATTTGAAGACTATTTTAGCTATATATTTGTGGACTTGTTATCAAGCGGGTACATTTATTCATTTTGTTTAAATCTGTTCACCAGCAGCATAGAAACCAAAGAGGATCAAAGTGTATCAATTGAATGATGTCACCTTACTTCTCAGGGACTCTTCTGGCATGGTTTCTTCATCCTTCAGGAACTAAAACATGAATACCGCTAGCATATCAATAATTAAAAATCAGCCTGGAAATCAACCTGGAAAATCACCATACAGAATCAGCTTTATTGGCCAAGTACCATGCATATGCAAGGAATTTAGCTTCCGAGTCTTGTGCTTCCATGTGCAAACCAGGCAAGGTATATTAGATGTAGAAAAGTAAAACTAATAAGTAAAAGTATTATGAAAAAGATAAAGATGAATACAACAGTTATTCTAGTGTAATAGTTCTAATGAAAATATTCCATACTATGTGACCAAGAGTTCATCACAGTAATGGCTTGGGTGAAGAAGCTGACTTTGTGACTTTTCTGCCCCTAAGAAGAACAAGAACTCTAAAAAGGAATCATCAATTTTTATTATTTCATTTTGTGACACAATTTACAATGTGTAAAATGTATTAAAGTTGATGGTTTTTTTTGCATTTATTTATGTTTCTTCATGTTGTTCCTGCAGTAGAACAGCAGGAAAAAAAAAAAAAATTGTTATTGGGCTGGGTTTTAATCCACTGCTATCTTAACTTTCCAAGTAACTCTTTGACCAAGAGTGAAGTTAATAATGCCACCGACCAATCAGAACAAGAAGAATTAGCTATGGAGATGTTTGCCCCCATCATTGAACTTTCAAAATTTGCTGTAGCAGAGATGTATTACAGATCAGAAGTTTTCAGACGATGGCTGGTTAGAGTCCCAACCTGTAGAGCACAATATCTCAGAGGTAAAAAAAACAAAAAAACATTTTTTAGAAAAATTCAAGAAAGACATTTTTATCTCCATAATCTTCATTCATTTTTTTTATACGGTTTTGTCCCTTTCGGGGTCACAGGGCCGCTGGAGCCTAACCTGGCCACTCATGGGCGAAGGCAGGGAACACCCCTGGACAGGTCGCCAGTCTGTCGCAAGGGCCACAACCACACACACACACACACACACACACTCACATCCACACCTAGGGACAATTTAGAGTGACCAATTAACCTATGAAGCAAGTTTTTGGATGCCACAATCTCCATAATCTTTGAAATTAAAAACAAGGATACAATGAACAACAAGCACCCTGTCTTGAATTAAAAACAAATTTGCTTAATAAGTAAACTAACAAAAACACCAGTTTCTTTTGAATATCTGATGGGACTGCATATACTAAAGTCACCTTAATAACTCTTACACACTTGAAATTAGTTCTGTCTAAATGAGTGCTATCTGGATCCATATTGGATTAATTTGGTTCTGATCTGATTTTTTGCTATTTTGTTATTCTATCTCCCAACTATTCTTATCATAATATCTCATATAATTCAATTTTATGTGAATGATATTGAGGAAGAGTTTCTCTACTTTATTTTGTTGCTGTGTTCAATTCATAAAAACAGATCCATTCGCACCCTGGACAGATGTCAATCAGAGGACTGTCACAGAAACAGATGTGGACATTAATATGAAAATACACTAATTCATAAGCACAGTTTAGCCACATTAACAATCAATCAAATCAAGCAAACTGACATTTTTAAAAGGTGAAAGGTGTGGGTCAGCAGGTCCAGAACCTTCTTGCAGTAAGACGTCTGTGCAAACCACTACAACTTTTTTGTGGAAATACATGTTCTACAGTGTTATATAAAAAAATAAAGGTTATTTTATTATTTAAGTTATTTTTTTTTCAAATACAGTCTTTACACATCATATCTTTTAAAGTTTTATGTCTTGAATGACCAGTGATAGTTAAAAATACCTCAAGAGGTTTATGTGCTGATGAGTTTCCCTTTTATTTTTGAGTCCAAGGAGTATTGATTTCTGCAGCTTAAGAAAAAGCTAGACAAAAACACATTCATGCACACATCGCCTGGTGTTAAAAAGCTGCAGTCCTTTCTCTCTTGTCTATTTTTACTCTGTTTGGTCCATTAAGATCAGCGGTGATGGTGGTTAATGAGAGAAGCCTCTTCACAAAGCCGCAGTAATCACAAATGCTCAGGGCGGTAGACACACACATGCACAAAACATACTTTTATTACGTAGGCAACTGGATGCGCTCAAAACCACGCACGTGTTGTGAAGTCTTTTGATACACATGTGTAAAACATGTATAAAAAGTCAAACGCAAACCTCTATGTCATGAAAATTTCTTCTATATTTGGTGTTTAGTCTTACTTTTAAAAAAGTTACAGAAAATTCAATAAATGTAACAAATTTCTAATCAGTTCTGGAAATTAAAATGTTGTCTTGTTTGTTTCAAAACCTCCAGGATCATGCAAGATTTTAAAATTAAAGTTTAATAAAAAAATTCTTCTTCTTTCATTTTCTAATGGTCAGATTGTTTTAATTGTCTTTTCCTTTGGGTGCTGAACTGAGGTATGAATCACATATAATATTAGCATGTTCGCCACAGCTCAGTGAGTTACAATACATGAATCATTACCTCAGAGTGCTGCTAACACTGCTGGAGATTCAACCTCTATTTGCAAACTCAAATTCACGACACATTCTATTACTATAGAGTCTGTCTATAAATGTGTTTTGCAATTCTGACACCTATGACTTTAGTCACAAGAATTTCTTCCTCTAAATTGTGTCCCAAATTAGCCTTTTCTGTATAATTTAGTTGACAATTACTTGCTTTGGAAATCTTCAAATTAAATGTGTTTTTATACAATGTTACGATGAAAAAAACAGCAAGAAAAAAGTTTTGAAAAAGATTTCCTTTTCAAAATCAGAGCACTCAAGTTGAGTGGACATACGAGGACAAGTTAAATTTCTCTTGACTAGATATGATGGCATAAGTGTCACTCAAATTTCTTCAGCAGCAGAAAGATAAAGAGAGGTTAAATAGCAAAACAGAACAGGCAAGAGCTAGTCATGAATATGTTAATAAAGTCAGCATTCATCAGACATGAAACACTGCAACCACCTAAAAAAAAAACAAATAAATACATGCTGGATGAAGCAACCTTGTGTGGAGAATATCACAAAGAGAATATGATGAGAAAAGATGTACAAGTAAGTAGTTAACACGCAATTCTTCTTTTAAAAAGCAATGGAAATTCACACAGCAGCATTCATACTTCACAAAAAAATCTATAAAAAATACTGTCCATGTAAACTCATGTCCTAAGAGACCCACTCTAAAAAACACTCGGTCAGATATTCCAGTTTTATTTTAAGTGGACACTAAGAAGCTCTTGTTGAATCTTGAAAAAGTGTCACTCATATTTTCTGAATGACTGATAAGCAGTCGAGGGATGTCTGCCTTCTTCCATCCAGGTGTCAAACATCCTGCTTGATTTTTTAAACTTATCCTGCCCTTCCAACTTCTTACTGATACAACCTACCTGTCCCAGGGGATCTTTAGACTTAGCCCCAATTGTAAAAATAAATTAAAGAGTTGGAACTTTTTTTCTTCAATTTAAAAAATATGTTTTCTTCACAAAAAATGATCGACTTGTGTCTTGCTGCAACTGGCTTTATTTCTTCAGTAGAGGCAAAGATCCCCCTTCAATATTACACATCTAACAACCATGATATTTCATTTTAAGGGGTAGATTCACAAAGTGAGTAAATTTGAACTAAACATTTCTTTAACAAAGTCTTAAAAATCCATTCTAAATTGTAAAGGTTTAAGAAAAAAACTGTTGTTTTCAGGCTACTCCTTTTTTTCCGCAATATTAAGTCCTCATCTTCACCAAACAGCAGATTTAAACTCCTACACAGCATATACACTGAACAGATATGTTACTACGACCTTAGAGAGATGTATATGTTTTATTGGAGCAAGACAATCTTTATACTTTTAAGCATGGAAATGTGTGAAAATGAATGAAAGGTTTGGAGAATCAAACTGTCACTGTCCTTGGTGCTGAATTTGATCTCTCATCTTTTTAGTCGTACTTCCTGGTTAGCTTGAATTATTTTCTTCCCTTCAACAAATTGTTGTACCCAGATGAGTTTGTAAAAATGAATTATCAATTTCTTTTAGAATTTCACTATTTAAGTAGGAAATGACCTTGAATGACTTAATTATCTTGTAAGGGGATTCTGGCTCATTTGCAGCTTCAATATTGAGCTTTAACTAAACCCAGCAGCTTCTTATTTCTCCTTTAAAAATGAAAATGAATCTTTGTTTATCGCAGTTTAATAAAAAAAAAGTGTTCTGTGTAAAAGTCTTTTAACGCCTGAAAACACAAGAAAATAGGTACATTGCAAAGCTGGGTTTGTTTTTTAAGTGGTAGTTTAAATACTAGGATCTTGGGTTTCAACAAATTTTATTTTTTTTTAGAATTGCTATTAAATAAAAGTAAAAACAGTTTCTGAGAAGCTAAGAGATTCTGTATAAAAAGCGTTTAAAATGGTAGAAAAACAGTGTTCATTCTTTTTTTTTTTTTACTTTGTCACAATGTCATATAAGCGGAAGTCAGACTAATAGAAGTTATTTTCTAACATTAATCGTGGAATTTGAAAATTTATTTTACCATCAAGTGTTTCATGTTATGGGTTATAGTCATCAATTTGAAATGACTGTTTTATTCTCCAGAATAAAGCAATGTGAAGATTCTTGATAAACTGGATTTTAGGGCAAGCCACAGAAAATGTAATACAAATATCTGTAACGGCAACTTGAATTCTTTTAAAAAAATATTAAAATTTCATCCAAAAGCCTGCTTTCACCTCAACAAAAATAATTTATAAACGACGATTTCCCAAATATTTAGGCAGACAAGACAGCTTTGAAAAATAAACCAACATGTTTTATTTGGTGAGTTGCTTACATTGCTATGCACTAAAGGCAGGTCTATGCACAGATATGACTTATTTTCTCTAAATACTGAATGGTATAAAGTGAGTAAATGCATATGTTTCCATTCACAAAGACATCAAAGTCTTGCCCAGAAGTTTTCTTCTTTATTTAAAAGACAACAAAGAGATTTTCTTGAAACAAGTCTGCATCGAGGTCACAACTGAGCTAATGAAAATGAATGGGAGAAGTTTTTGGTTTTGAATGTTTTAAATGGTTTTGATAAAAATGCAACAGAATTGCAATTGGGTTGAACTGATGTCGGACAATTTTTTTAACAGAAAAATTATGGAACAATTGTTTGAAAAAAAGAAATCAGAACTTTTAGTTAATGCAAAAATACATCAACCTAATGGTGTTGATTCTGCATCCAAGCAAAAGTGTATTAATGATGTACTTTTACTTGTGATTCATAGAAAAGATTTCCTTTTTAGGAGGCCATTTGACACTCAAGCTAAATATTTATGCAATATAAATTAATGGGAACATCATTTGACATTCATTGGGTCCAGTGGTTCCAAAGTACATTTTCAAAATATTCGTGCCAAATATTAAGTCATATCACAGAAAGACTAAATGACAGGAGACATGGACGGACAAAAACTGAACAATTGCTACGAAACTTCGTTTGAAGAAGACTTGAAGGCTGAAAACTATTCCTTTTTTTAACTACTAGGCATTTGTGTGAGTAGAAGTAATTTCCTGTAAGACTTGCGTTTCATTTGATCTATTTCATCAAACATTGTACATTTAAATAATTCATAGTTTCATTGAGAATCAAATGAAAACAGACTCAGTCTAATTTTACTCAATTTAAATGATCTCAAGAAACAAAATTGCTTCAACCTTCCAATGTTAATTGACCAGAACTGTTGCTCGTGTGGCCTGAAACATCTTTACTGATTAGCAATAAATGGATACAAGATATACTGTATTCAATACAGAGCAAACATGTAATGTGTGAATAGATAAATAATAACATTGGATAACATGTTGTTCTTGGTTGATCTGACTTTTAAATGTCCTTTGGAATAAATACAGTTACTTTGTATCTTTAATGATCATTTTTTATGAGGATAAGTTGAGGTATTCACTTGAGCTGAGACTCCTCCTCAAAGTGGCTGCAAAGTAGAAAAAAAATATGGTTAGTGGTTTGCAATAGCAACAAGCAAATACCTAAAGGTCACCTGTCTGCTTCAGATTCATTGGTCTATAAAAGTAATGTTCTATCCATGAACTTAGATTTCAGTGTCTTAAAACATTCTTTTAAATGTGTTGCATATTTGAACTTCTGTAATCAAACTACACGTTAAAGAATGAAATGCATCTACACCAAATCTGATGTGTACTGGTACTGGTACTGGTACTGGTACTCTCATAGAAATACACAAGGATCAAAATTTGCTGTAGAATCTTCTGTTTTAACTTTTTATTCCTTCAATGTATGTTTATTCATACACATGCTTTTTGTAAATCAATTTTCCGGATTTTGAATTCTTCACAATAAGTTTCGTATTTCAGATGAAAATGTAGATGTTGCAAAAGGTGAACGAGCATTTATTCTTGAGTAAAACTGTTTAGAACATAAAAAAAAACTCACCAGCTGAAAGTTACTAAGGAGGTGATCTACGTTGATGTCGTCATAGCTCTCCTGGAAAGTGTTGGGCTCATCACTGTGCTCCTCAGGCTCACTGGTTCCAGGATCTTCTAGGCTTTTTTTTGATGAGACAGAAGAGGAATTGATCACAATTTTGCTCCTCTTTGCAATACAAGAACATAAATATACATCTAAGATTTTAACTACTCAAATGAGATTAAATGAATTCTTTATTGCAAAAATAGACTATTGAATTTGCTAAATGAACCACTGTAGATATAAATGTATTTATATTATTATTAGTTTTTAATCTGTATTTTCGTTTACTAAGTTCTTTACAAAATCAAATAGTACTAGAAAAAAATAACTTTACATGCATGCACTTCTAAGATGGTCTTATTAGAGATCCTCAGTCTTTGAAAATAAGAGGCAAGGGTCTTCAATTAAAATCTGTTAATACAATGCATAAATGTACCTTCTCTTTCCTGTTAAGACTGAGTTCAGGTACTTCTTGACTGCCATCTGTTTGCGGAAGCGGCTGTAGTTGTCTGTGAAGATGGCGTCTGAGTGGCGCTTGACTGGCTCCTCCATCAGCTCATCACTGGACAGAAGAGACGACATTAAAGTGACGCCAAGGTTCAGAGAAGGGCATATTTCCCAGTAACATCAGGGATTGTGATGAACGACACATTGTCCTTTTCCATGTTTGTGTGCATGTGCGTGTCATATCACCCCCAGGCTGTGTAACAAGTATGTGATAACGCTGTAATGGAATAATTTAACCTTTAAAAATGTTTAATCAATTACAAAATGCATCATCAAGCAGGTCAGGTCTTTTCATCACAAATGTCAGCTGGTGTCCTGTGCTGAAAAAGAATTTTTTTTTTTTTTTTAAATGAACTTAGAAGAATAATAAGAAATGTTTTGCAAAAGCAAAAGAAAATAAATGTGCAATAACTTTTTCATGCAAAAATAGAAGAACATAAAAAAATAAAGACACATTTAAACTATGCTCTTTTGTATTCAAAAATAGTTGTTTATTTTTCTAGTGAAAATTCCAAGGGTCTGTGCAAATACAAATGATCTGTAGAAACACATTTTGTTATTATGCATTGTGCTTGACTCTTAAGTTCTCATGGGTCATTCTTTCATTTTTCAGACTGTATTTTTAAAATTACCATTATTTGCATGTTTTTTAAATCAAGAAATGATTGAGTCTAACGTTTTAAATCAATAACAAAACCTCCAAAATATGTAATTTTATTCCTGAATGCAAATGTATGAGTTACAAGGCTACAGGCTGCTTATTAAATGTCAAGACTCTGTTCTGTTTCCCTCTTAACACAACGTTTCATTTAGTATACAGTCAGTGTTTTAAGGGACATGTCAAGTTAAAATTCATGCCGGCTATGGACCAACCTGACCCGCTTCCCGATCAGAGACTCCAGGTACCTCCGTGCTGATAACTGCCCCAGGAGTTTGCTGTATCCGCTGGTGAACAGACCGTCTGCGTGTCTCGTTGGTCTATAAGGCAGTAATGAAGTGGGGGTTTGAAAATAAGCTCACAAGAACTAAAGAACTAAAACCTCTGAGATCAGTGTTGCGCATCACCCCTAATGATGACTTTAAACACAAAGACTTCAGAACAATGGAATATTTCCTTTTCCTAAACAAGTCAGCCCTTAAAGGACTTTAATTTAAAAGCAAATACGCGCGTAAAGCTCCGGGATGTTGGAGAATTTTAAAAGCGCAGCTCTGTAATCATTGTTAATTTTATTGAGCTAAAAGCTGCCAAAAAAATAATAAAATGATTGAATTCTAATCAGTTTTCAAACGCATTTATCAAGCAGCGCATTGCATAGAAACAAGCTCCCAGTTGCTCCAATAAATCTTAACTACATGATCCAAACCCATGCCTGGTGAATTTATAGCAATCTCTGAAGACACAGCCCAGCATCCTCTGTTTACAGATTTTGACAGACAGAATAACGATGTTCTCTCACCTCATGGGTGTGTAGGGTAGACTCAGAGTCCGCGAGTATAACACACTGTACAGGGCTATTAGGAGAAGCAGGTGGGGACCGTTCCGCTGAGACATAGCCTTACACCTGAGGACAGAAAAAGTGGTAATGCATTCTCAGAGTGGTCACTACATAGTGCTTCTGTGAAAGTAGAAAAAAAGAATAAGAAGAAAGAGAAGTCTGATGTAAACGGACAGGCTGTAATGCGTATTTACGCACGGTCTTGTAGAAGATTTAACCACAGACCAAATCTTTTTGTCAAAAGAGAACTTTTACTTAAATAAATTACTAACATGATATAGACAATATTTTTCACAAAGAACTCTGGAAGCTAAAAGAAGTTGAGATCTCACGTTTCGCTTTAACTGCTGAAACTAAAGTGTCAGATTTTCCTGTTTGGCACTTTAAACGGAAAAAGGGAAACACGTTTTTAACAAGAACTGACTTTTCACACGCAAAAAACGATAACAATTTGTCCGTTTTTTCGATTGCGAAAGTCAGCAAGTTCGCAAAATCTTGCGCGTAATTACGCAAAGCGCGGAGAGAATCGACTGGATGTTGGCGCTTTTAGAGAAACCATGACACATTTATCATCAGAGAAAACGATTCTAGCACAAAAACACGCCAGAGAGACAGCATCAATCAGTTGGAAATTCTTAAGAAAAATCTTACATGTCCTCCTGAGAAACTTGTGTTCTTCCTGATGCTGCTTTCTGTCGGGATTGCCAAAGTCTTGATCCTAAACGGATGTATGTCCACAAGACTGATTCCTACCTCAGTCCTTCTGTTCTCCTGCTTGCCTGCAGTCCTCCTCCTGTTTTTATACACCTGAAAAATTTTCACGGAGCAGAGGGGGGTGGGGGTAGGGGTGGGGTGGGGTCATAAGATTCATCAGAAGCCTGAAACGTCAGCAGGTCCCTGCTTCCGTCACTGGTCTTGCTCACAAACAAAACCAAAGAGGCCTGTGGTGAAATTAGTTGGAATAAGTTTTGCCCAGTTTCTTCTAATTAATTGTTAAAAAAAAATCTTGTATGCCAGATTTGACTCATCAGATCATTTGCCCCAGGGCTGCTCACAGTTTTGGTTGAGGGAGAGTCTGGAAATGGACAGAAGATTGGACAACTTTTGCTTGTTGAAAGTTAATGTCCAAATTTTTATTTAAATTAGTTGATTCTATCAAGTCCATCAACTAGAAAACAATTGCTGTACATTCTGATCTACCCTCCAGAGAAGGGTTGTTTTCAGCCTGAAAAGTATAATGGACATATGAAAGCATAATTTAACAGTTGGAAAGTCCTTATCCCTTAAATGAAATAAAAAGATAAAGGCTACACCATATTAGGGGTAAAATTAACAACTGACTTTGATCATAGCAGTCCAAGATGATTCATTTGTTTTAAAAAAAAGCCTAATATTTTAGTTTTTTCAGGAAATTTGGGATGTGTTTTGGTGCCCTCTCAAAAGGCAAAGTGAAATTAATAATTCTTTGTTCAAAGCCACTTTTTACATTTATTTGTGTTATGTGGAATACATTACCTTAAACATCTGTCAAATCAGATTCTGCAGCGGTTTTCTGCTCCAGTTTGTGCCATGCTTTTCTTGACAAAAGAACAGCACACGCGAGTTTCTGAATTCACCCACAGTAACCCTGACGAGTTAGATTTGTTTTGCTGGAATAGCACACTGAATTAGCTGTGACGTCAGCATGGCTCCTCATCCCCACGTCCTGCCTTCCGTCTGTCTGTCCATCCAAATGAGTGTGAACCATTTTGCTAATACCACTGCAGAGGAAAACCATGATTGGCTCAGATGTGGAAGAGGAAAAGGGTTCTCTTTATGTAACAGAGCAGAGATATTAAGAAAAAAATACAATAAAATAAAAGAGAGGAGAAAGCAAAATTCACAATGACGTACTGGAAAATCATTTTAAAACTTTAACTTCTGTCAAAGAAGTAGATTTAAAAAATGCATTTTCTAATTTTCTTATTCTTATAATTTAAGTATATAATAAAGTTCTTATTTTTATCTTTCACTTTAGAAGAAAATATATAACTGGAGAAGTACAAATTTTTAATGTAGACAGAGACAATTTTGCCATGTTTGTGCATGTAGTCATGCAACATGTACTCAAAGGAAAAAAAAAAAAGGAAACTATCCACATCTTACATATTCAAATTCATGACTTGAGACTTTGCAGAAAAAAAAAGTAAGAATGTGCTGCAGATTTTGCTGGTATGACGACTTAATTTATTTAAAAATAGGCCACTTGTGAACATTTTCAGTAGTCTAATATCTAAACGTCAATTTTTGCTGCAAAAAAAGTGCATATGCCAAAAAAAATACTACAGATAAAATATTTTATTAAGAAAAGTAATGAATTCAGTAGAGGACAATACAAAACGCCAAACAGCACGTAGACAAACCTCCAAACTTCTGTTGTTTTTGTTATCATTATGAATTTAAAAAAGTTAACACCATTGTTTAGAAAGAAATGGCTTAATCTAACCACTAACTACAAGTAGAAAAACAGTTTTTGGGTTATCATTCATATTATCTGACAAATAGCCTAGAATTCATAATTTCTTCCATGGTATGTAAACTTATGAGCACAACTTTATATGGGTCTCAATTAGCTGGATTCTGCAACTGCTGTAACTGACTGTGGACAATGTGGAGTAACTTGGCATTCCATTGCACAGACTTTTCTTTGGACCACACATGTGGTTCTGAGCCTCCCAGGTGTGATTCCAATATGTTTGAACCAAATGGCACCATTTATATGGACAGATGTGAAGACGGTAAACAACCCCCCAACATTTCCACCATACTAGAGGACCACATGCCGCAGTTCCATGTTATCTGACATGCAAATATAATTAAGTATACATAACTTGCTTTTTACAACTCTTGACTATTTTGAGGTGAAATGTTGTTGAAATGTTCTTTTTTCACTTTATTTAAATACTATGTTTTAGTCGTTTTTGTTCAAAGCTCAATTGTTCTAATATTTTCTTCCTGGTATCAAACAGAAGGCATATGCAGAAAAGCTCTGCAGAAGAGCGTAGGTGTCATTTTGCGTTTGCAGATGTTGTTGCCCGACACATTTTCCTGGTCATGTTTGCTTGCTTTGTGTCAACAGCTTAGCTCAATAACAAGCAGAACAATCTGCTACAATCATTTCTAAAAAGATTGTTTTTCAACCACGAAAATGTCCAACATCAGATCCTGCTCTGTTTTGTTTTTCTGCATTTCACCTAAAAGGTAATGGAAAACAATCTCTCTTATAAAGGTAATGTCAAACAGCCACTACGTACATTTTCCACGTACGAAATTTTGGTCTTTCCTGATACATGCATGATTTACAAAATTCATTCAAGCTTTTTTTATGTTCTGTCATTTGTTGATGAATGCAGTCGAGGGTTGTTGCCGACAGATTTTAACGCAAATTCAGCTTAGAGATGTTCAACATTTTTGGTCGGTTGAGAATTGCTTATTTTTTGTAGTTTATACACAAATATTACGTAAATGTTATGCAATTGCATTCAGCTTTAAAACCTGCTCATTATTTCCTAACAGCATTTTAAAATGTTTTTGCAGATGCCCCCAGCTGCGGCTCCTGCCAGGCCCCAGAAAAGTGAGAAAATATTAATTTGAGGCCCGACAGCAACAGGTGCTAACCATGGTGCTGACGCAATGTGATTTCTGCCCAGTGTCAAAGTGCCGAAATTCAATGGAGTGTAGGTTTACGTGTTCTTTGTCTGGTTTATTGGTACTCCTTCCGTGGTTTTAACGTTGTTTATTCATGACACATCTGCAAAAAATGTTATGGAAAAGACCACCACTTTTCTCACTTTTTCCACATATATTCACTAATTTGACAAATTTTTATCCGTGCAATATGTGCAAAATGTAGGCTGTGTGACATGGCCTTAATGCTCATTTGACAGTCTGGACTTTGTCATAATTTGAAGAGAAAAAAAACTGTTGTATTACCTGATACCAGTCAGATAGGATACAAAAGCAACACATTGGATGAGGTGGGGGAGAATGAGAGAGAGAGAGAGAGAGAAAGAGAGAGAGATCAGTGCGTTTTGGTGCAACCAGTTTTTTTTTATTTTATTTTTTTACCTATATTCATTATTATATGCATGACTTTTTAAGGTTATCACTATGGCTTTTTTATGTCCCTAAAGTCAAGTTAATTCAATGGTTTTAGTTGTTCTAAGTCAATAAAGTATTTTTTTCTTTTTTTATAGCAGCACCCAAAAGCAGCATTGCCCCAGGAGGAGGAAAAACTTTGGAGTGACAGCTCCCTTTTTGTCATCACAGCCCAGATCTGGCCCCATCAGCCAAAACCAAGCCACCCGCAGCACCATCCCATCTTGTCTCCCTATTTGGGGATAATGCAGTTCCCCGCTCTAGGAAGATTTCTGGGACACCCCTCTTCTGCTAGCCTGTTTTGCAAATTACTGAGGCAACCCCCTTTTAGTCTGTCAATTGTGAAGTCACCAAAATACCCCCCTTCTGTTCAATCAAATCGAGAAGGTCCTTCTCCTCTGTTTGTCAAATTCTGAGGGATTCCTTTCAGTCATTGCCCTGTCTGTTCCAAGCTGCCTCCTGAGATACTAAACCTTCCATCACTCAATTTTGTTATTTTTATTAAATGCGGCAACAGATTTTTTTCCTAAAGCAGTTTTGTAGAATATCGATGGAAACATATTATTAGTTGTATTCTCCAGACAGGCTCAGGCTCAGTACCCTTCAATACAACACTTTTGGTAAAATGCACAAAGCTGGTTGCAGACAGATTTTAGCCACATCTTTATACCTATACATATATAGATCACGATCTAGTTACATGTTTTTAAGGATTCCATGTTCAAAGAACAAAAAGGGATGTTTCTATATTTATTTAAAGAAATGTAAATCAACCAAAAATGACTAAAAATCATGATCTTTGCTTAGTTTCAACACTGCCACAGGAATGAAGTGCTTAGGTCTGGTAAAAATAAAGTATTCATGTTTAATAAAGACAGATGTAAATTGCAACACCTGGTTTTTTTTATTTTGCTTTTTATCTCAGTTTACACAACAGTTACGTGAAAAATATTATTTTTCAGTTTATGATAACATGATGCACGTAGATTAACTTTTTTCTTAGGAATAAAAATATTGCTGTAACAGAAAGCAATAGGAAAAGTCCTTTTTTTCACCTTCATTTAGGGTTGTGCACCTGATAGTGACCGCAAATTGTATTTGCCTCTGCATCATGAGGGTAGCGTCTGCTCTTTTATATCTTCTTTCAGTCAGCAGATGGCCCCCACCCCAACCAAGCTCTCACCCTCTTCCCCCAATCCTCTTTTTTTCTCAGTCATGATGGCACTACTTGAGCCCTAATGTGATCAGTCCAAAGAAAAAGTGGATTACGCAGAAGTCCATGGGAGAAGAAGCTGATCTAATTGGCGGCAGTGACTGAAGACAGAACCCTGCAGGAAGAGGAAGCTGATGGAGGAAATAGCAACGTTATTATGTTGATGGAATGTACAGAGAGAAACGTTCCTATGGAGGAGAATGAAGCCACGTCACCTCAGGATGACACAGAGGCTTTTGATTCCCCCTGCCAGTAATTTTTGTTCAATGTTCTGTGACTTCCGATTATTTTTTTCTCTCTTTTAGTTGTTTAAAAAACTGCATTCACAAACCATGTAACCAAAAGTATTTTGAAGTCACAGTTTTCTGTAATATTCCAAGGTAAATACGAGCTATTTGTAAATTTAGCATCACTTGATTGGTTGTGCACTGACTTAATCACCTGCTCACCAAAATGTCAGAAATTTGAATCAACTCTTGAGCTGTAAACCCTTACTTCCAATACCTCAATATGAGCCAAATTAGGTTGCAGTTGTAAAAAATAATAATAATAAAACATTTTGACAAATTCAAGTAAGATAAATGCATTATTTTAGTCCGAAGAAAGTTTGTTCTATTTGGAGGATTAGATTTGAAACAGCATAATTAAGCAACAAGTGCCAGAACAGTCAGTGTTCAATTTATTTGTTTTAGTTTTGTGACAAATAAGTGACCGTGTAAATGTGAATCCCATTTGTAATGTTTAATCTATCAAGCTACCACAGGCTTTTCTAAAACATGTAAAGCATCTGCGCAATTAACCCTCTTCCTGACATCTCTAATACTATTTCCATGAAGTCTATACATTTACCACCTGTTTGTGAATTTTTTGTGAGGCTTAACACACAGATTCCACAATCTTCTGAAGATTCTCAGATGGTCATACAACCCCTCTTCCACAACAAAGTGTTTTTAACTTTGATATGAAACGGTTACGATTTTGTCCGCAGTGCAAAGGAATAGAAATGCCAGCACAAATCTCCACAAAAGAGCTGGATTAAATGATTAAAGCCATTTAGTTAGGGGTCACATAGAGAAATTTCTTTTTTTTTCTATTTCACTTTTGAAAAAAATTTGCTTTAAAATACTTTTTTTGTTCTAATCAGGGCAAGGTTCCTTGAAAGGAAATATAGTTTTCAGGCAGACATTTCTTGGACATCAGTGGACTGGGGGCTGCAGGAGGATACGCTTTGCACTGGATGGGATCAAACTTGACAAACCGCACAGACATGTGGACAGAAACTGAGATTTTATGTAGTAAAATCCTTCCTAAAAATTTTCTCTATTTTGCTTAAATGCAGCTGATCCTATTTCATATTTGAATTGAGTTTAATATTTACGCAAAGATTTCACTGCATCATAATCTGAGCGTCTGATGGTTTTATGTTTGCTAAAATGGTGATCCAATGTGTAGAAAGCCTACGTGTCAGGCTCCTTATCACCACACCTGATGTCTAGATCTGCAGTTTTGTTCCCTTAACTTTACTCACGTTTTGTTTTTATTTGTCTTGTTGATTTGTTGGGTCTTCTGTTTTGGGTTTGTCATGTTCACACCTGGTTTAAGATACTAATTACCCACCACAGCTGTTTCTGTTTTACTTAACTGCACACTGTGTGTTAAAGTTTATGGTTTCAGCTGCTTCCAACACCATTTTTGTTGTGTTTCATTTAATTCTTGTTTGAGGGCAAGCAAAGTTTATGTTATGTTTCATTTTTTGGTTGAGCTTAATAGAAGTTTGACTTTTTCTGCATTCGTTTCAGTTTATTTTCTTAGTTCTGTCATCCTGGCTCGGGTCTCTGATGCTAAAATTACTGAGTAGTAACACTATAATGGCAGGACAGTAATTTTTAATGGTACATAAAAAAAATGTATGCTCCGTTTTGAATGAAAAGACAAGAATAGTCAAAAATAGCGAAAGTTTTTGCTGTTAGTGTTCAATGTGTGAATCCACAAGAGCAAATAGGAACAAAAAAAATAAAGAGGAGCCTCAAAAAATGAAGCTAAAACTGCAACTACCTTCTGACAAAATGTGGCAAATTTGCTGCAGTTTTAGGTTTACAAAATCCATGTATTGAGGATATCCAGTAGAGTGAAAAGAGACTGCATCATGACCCCCCCACCCCACGCGCTGGCTATGATGTGGGGAATCCCTTGGCTTGTTAAGTACCTCCTCTGCACCACTTTATCCAATTAGTAAACCACAGACTGAGGACTCTGATGGCAGATTACTCCTGGCTGCGTGACAGGACCCACCGGGGTCTCTTTGTTACTCTGTGTGCACACGGCAGGTAGAGAGATACAATAAAGAGAGGTGAGATGAGACGCAGATGGATGAATGTGCCTGAGAGAATCCATCAGTAAAAGAAAGAAAAGTTAAAAATAGAGCAAAGAAAGGACTAATAGAATGAGTGATATATAGATGTTTCTAATTAAAGAAAAAACTAAAAGAGATCAAACTGCTTATGTGAATTTTCATTTGTTCAAGCCATCTAAAAGTTAGGAAAGACTGAACAACAACAACTGGTTTGTTAAGGGTCTAATAGAAGCAAAGAGAGGTTTACTCTTATTTAGTTCAAAAATTACATGTCTGGTTCAAACATCAAGTTTAAAAAAAAATACCTAAACTAAAATTTTCACTTTCCTTAAACAAAACTCAGCAACATCTGCAGTAAAATGATTATACATTGTGGTTTAACTATTCTAATTTACCAGTGTTGGGAATCTTACATCAAAAAAGTAATCAGTTATAGTTATTGCCCGCAAAGTAATTGAATTAGTAACTCAGTAACTGCATCTTAAAAGTAATTTGTTACTCAGCAAAGTTACTACAGTTAAAACTTTTTATTAAAGTGCAGCAATAAATATATTTTCCTGAGTTGCCTGCAAATATAGTAAATAACTTAAGTCCAATATGTGTCTTCCTATAGATGGTGCACTACAAATATGTTGATCTTTGTTTAGGCGCAGAAAGTTATTCTGCATTAATGTGGTGTCCAGTCGGACTGTCGTTTTTTCTGATAATTCCAGCACCACGCAACACAGCATTACTTTAAGTTAGCCTTTTTTCCTGATGGACATCAACGTATAGGTGCAATTGGCAATAAAATAAGAACAAAGGCCACCGTTTTGAAAAAAAAAGAAAAAAAAAACAAAAATGTTCTTTTTCAAAATATGGAGATTAATTTTCAATGAAAATGAAAGCATGTTTACATCCATATTCCATGTTATTTCTTTTTTTTACAAGGTGGATCACTAAAACACTCCACAAATCGGCTCCTGGTTTGACCTTTTTGTCAAATTTTAGAACCCTTTGTGGTGTATTAGTAAAAAAGTTGCCCATCCCTGGCTTAGAGCCACTCATGAATGACGAGTAATCACTATTGTTTGAACTGCCATGACACGTGCACATATCAAACAGGCATATTTTTTCCAGCACAGAACTCAGAATGATGATGGATTTTAGAGGAGAGTTTTTTTGATAAATTACTGCTGAGTTCTTCTTATCCTCAAACCTGTTGTGCTGCATTCAGAACTGTAAATAGAAAAGAGATCAGAAATGCTGGCTGAAATTTAGAAAATGACTAGCATCAAAGTCAATCGACATATTTATGAAGTTATTTGTGCAGAACTTCCTTGTTGCTGAGCTGGAGGTGGTTTTTGCTCCAGCATGACACCATTGCACAAGCAACCACTTCAAGTATTACAGAGAAGGAATAAATTATATTCTTTGGAATGTGTTCTACCTTGAATGCTCCAGATTTTGTCCCTTTTTTGTTTTTTGTTATTTAAAAAAAATATTAGTAACATGAAACACAGATCTTGAGAAAAACTTTAACAAAAATAAATCTGACCCTTAAGAATCAGAGTCAGACATATTATGATTATATTACTATTATATTTTCCTTTAGAAAAGTTAAAATGTAATCTTTTCCATGAATTGTAACAGAGCTGTAGAAGATTCTGCAGACATTGGTCAGTTTGTTGTGGATTTCCAGGCATATTCTTATTGTATTCTTGTTAATTCAACATTAAATGTGCTGCAGCTATTAAGAAGTTTGTAATGAGTATATCACTGTATGGCTACACCTGATTAAAAGCTCAAGAAAAAGTTAAGCTGTGGTTCACAAATAGTATGTTACCATTAATATTCTAAAAGCCAATTGTATCTTCTTTGTTTGTTATTCCACTCACATTGTTGTTCACATAAAAAGTTAAGTGATCAAAATATAAAAATGTTAACCTTTACTGAACTTAAAAATTGTTGGATAAAATTGGAGTGAAATTCCAGGTATCACTGGTAACTTTAACCCCTTGACGCCTATGCAAATAGGCGCCGATGCAAATAGGGATCAAAGCATTTTGGCTCCAAAATTACCATATATAATTCTTATGAATAGCTGGAAATTGAGCTGTCAAGGGGTTAATAATAACGTATATCTCTTTTGTGAAAGATGACTCTTTCTGGATTATTAGGAAAAAATATGGCATAAAATAAAAACTAAATAATGCAAAAAAACCTCTCCCAAAATATACTTTGGTTTTTAATTCTCTGTGAATCGAATGCAACAATTTCTGTCTGTTTTCATGACTATTTTCACTCAGAAATCTGACTTTTTTGTTCTCTTCTTCTCATGCAGTGACACATTCTGTGTTCTCATCACATCTTCAGTCCCTGAAGCTTCCTGTAAACGAGCCCTTGTTTTGTGGTGTGTGCGAGTGTTTGCCTGCTGTATGGATCAATTAGACCACCAGAGCATCCTAAATTAACTAAATACATAAATACATTTCCCTTGGATTCAGCCCCATGGCAGACATTACGTACAGCAATGCCATCCTGCGCCTTTAATTGGAGCAACACACACACACATACAGCACACACACATTTCCATCATTAGCTTTCATTACCCAGCAAATTCTACTGAGAAGGCAGCGGTGTCTGGCTCTCATAAAGACCAATCACATTACATGTCCTTCAATCTTTCTCTATCTATCTATCTATCTATCTATCTATCTATCTATCTATCTATCT
>BSAI01000096.1:3418238-3475162 GCA_036245035.1 Adrianichthys oophorus | reverse complement strand
ATCCATCCATCCATCCATCCATCCATCCATCCATCCATCCATCCATCAGTCCGCCAGTCCGTCCATCTCTTGTAATGTGTTCATTCTTTCACTGCAGACATTTTACCCGTCAAACAGCACCAGCAGTGATAACACTATAAAGGCTCCATCCCATTGAGCTGCTGTTGTGCACGCTGGGTCACCAGCACACCTGAATGTAGTGAAGCCATTGTTGATGTCATTAGTTGCAGCCGAGTCTTTCTGCTCTGACATGTCAAAATGTGCTGTGAAAGCTCCTTTGCTATTGGAATAGCCTTGCCTTTTTTTAAGGAAAGGTCATTCAAAAATAAGGACTGTGTTTGGAGAATTTTTTTTTCTTAAGGTTTTTCCTCACCGTCTGATAGTGCATGCTTATATAACCATTCTTCCATGTATCACAAAGTAACTTTCTATATTTTTTCTTCTTCTTTCCTGTTCATGTTTCATTGTTTTCTAATACAAGTCCAGGAATACACAATCATTGTTTTAATTTCTTTTACCTCACAATCCATATGCACAACATATTATCACCAGCAGCCTTCAACGGAGTGCCCTCCAAGATAACAGAAACTAATGGCAGTCTTAAATGGCTCTAAATGACCGTCTAACGAATCCAAAAAGCCTGAAGATTATGAGCTACATATTTTAATTAGTACCATACCGTGTGGGTGCATCAACTGAATTTGGTGGAAAAGTTGAAGCCACACATTTTGAAAGATTCCCTCTTGGACCATTAAGGTATTTCTCGCAAAAAATATGAATTTCATTGCCAGAGTGCAACTCTGATGATCTTCCCTTCCCAGTTGACTTCAGTGCGTCACTGTTTCTCACAGATGCTTCCATGTGCCTGCAGTAATGATATCCATGCACCTGTTATGGCACAATGACCTCACTGCAAAGAGCCTACAGTGAGGTAAGTACAGTGTCACGGCTGCTGCTGGACATCAGAAAGAAATATGATGTATTTTATGCATAATGTAGCAGAAAAAATATTTGTCATTACAACCGATCCATTATAAGTAGTTTATTTACTAGTTATTCTCAACAGATGCTCAGTTTTCAGTGTCTTGACAGGTCAAATCTGCTTGAAGTTTATTTAAAAAAGGACCAACGCTGACTGAAATTATGATTTCTTCTTGTGACTTTTTCAACATTTTGTTTAACCTTTATTTAAACATGACTTGAGACGAAAAACCTCCATTCCAAGGGAGTTCTGGTCAAGGGGCATCGATTTCTAATACAGCATACATAAAATAGTTTACAATACAATTACATTAAAATTTCTAGATTTATTAATAACACTTAAATGTTAATAAAGTAGTCTCTGAGACTTTCAGTCGCTTTTAAAAGCATTTAAAGGGAGCAGATCTGTCACCTTCCAATCTTTCTGTAAGATGTTCCAGGTATCAAGGGCAGAGTGAAGAAATGCTTTTTTCCCCAGCTCAGTACGAGCAAAAGGCACAGTCAACAGATGAGGTATGGGGTGATGCCCTTTTTAGTTTTTTTTGTAGATTTAATTGGCAAAATACCCAGCCACTTTATCTTATTCTCACCCAGACAGCTACACCCAAGAGAGCTCCTCTCATATTATTTGCAGGAGTAAACTCAGTCAGGTAATATTTGGTTGTCATGTGACATTCATCATGTCCATGTACGCTAGAACCACACACACTGACTCCACCCATGAGATTTTTTGTGTGCTGAATGTGACTTCATGATAACAAATGGTTGGCATCAGGGCTCTGAACTCTTGGACATTCCTTTTGGCCATACTTTAAGAAATTTGTTGCACAACATGAATATTACAATATTGTCATCATTAAAGTTACTTTACTTGACTGACTTTTGGATGCATTGGCTAATCAGAACAATTTAAGACACACATTGCAATGGAGATAAATTACTTATTTGGTTTAAAACTTTATTTTCACATACTTTGTGTCTCTTCTGATCCATGCATTCCAACGCCATTTATTGATTACTGATTGTTTATTGACAAAAGTATGAGACTTTTGCTCATAAAATTTAAAGTTTGGATAACTTTTTCACATGGCATTCTTCATAATCCAGAAGACTATTAGTTTTGAAATAAACCAGATGAGTCGTATAATGAAATTGTGAGAAAGAGTAGTGGAAATTAAGCTGGGGTGAAAAGTGAGCATTCGTGAGCAACAGACAGTGGTGAGATGTGCTGTAGGTGTGATAGAGGATTTCAAGGTGGAGGTGGGACTGCACCAAAGATTTGCTTCAAGCCCATTTCTAATGGCTGTGGTGATGAATGGACAGACAGTTGAGGTTAGACAGGGATCTCCATGGACCATGACATTTGCAAATGATTTTCTATAGTGCGAGCAGGGCCCTTAAAAATATATTTCTTGTTACATTGAGCAACGGTGTAATGACAATATATTCCATGAGTGGAAGTAATATCTTTTTCAGCATATTACAATACTGCAACTATTGTTTTTTTTAACATATAGTAACAATGCAATATATTGGGATATGTAAAGAAATGTCCTACAACATATTGACTGATAAACTATATATACATTATATCCCACATTATCAAATAAAAAAAGTCATATATTTAAAGAGGCATTATAAATATATTAATATACATTATATATTAATACCTTAACATGAAACATAATATAACTTATATAATGTTATATGTTAAAAATATAGAGCTATAGCTATGACTCAAATAATATTCTTTTCTTTTTTTTTTGTGATGTAAATAATCGTTTAGTATTACAGTCAACAACATTTAAGTTATATTTATTATTACATTGCTAAATGTGGTCCATCGATCTCTTTTTACTAAGAAATGTAGGTTGCAAAATCTGATTTGGAGTTCCTGCCTGATGAACAAAAAAGAAAACATCAAACAAAGAAATAAGGAATTATGAAATAAGCTTTGCTTGCAAACCGATGGATTTTAAATATAAATGAATCAATAAAATTAAATACTTTTTCCATTCATATATTGCAATGTATTTCAAAATATGTGATTAAGTTGCTGATATTGAGATATATTTCTTAACATATTTGATGTGTTTTCCAGTATATTGCAATGTACTGTATTTTTTCTTTTGTGTAAGGGGTGAAGGTTGGGGAACATTCAGGGACGTAGAGGTTGGCTTTTGAAAGGAGAGGATGTTAGCTCCAGGAAGACAAAGACATAGTGACCTTGTGTAAATGAGAGACTTAATTGGACAAATGAGGTTAAAGGGAGCAGAATGGATCGTTAAAGAACTTTGAGTGCGGTAGAGAGGCGAAGAGTAAAATAACTGTGATCAGTTGATTTTTTTTTTTGCAATCGTGTAAATCTGCTTTCCTGCAATAAAATGTTAAAAATTCATTGTTGTGATATTTATTTTTTACTTTATATGTAGATAACTTCCATTTAGAATAAGCTCAAAACATTTTGACGTAAATCAGCCTTTCTGAAATTTTTTATGCAAGAACTGCAAATCTTCAGTCATTCTCCTCCTTTGCTTATCTAGTTGCAAAGAAAAAAAATTTCAAGGAACATTTTAATAATACCGGTAGATATGTTAATTTGTGAATATCAACTAATTAAGAACACACACAAAACAAACAACTGCTTGCCATGAATGTGATTTATAAGAAAATCCAACAACATTACATAACATTTCTCCTTTGACTGTCATTTTGTGTGTGCCAATCAACTACTTAGCATGATTCAGACTCAGGGAGCATAATTTTGTTCATTATTTTAGCGATATTTACATTTGGCACCTTCTTAAAAATCTTTCTTCCACCATTCTTAACCACAAACTTATGTTGCAATTAGCAGTTTGCATGCTACTCTTTTAGTGAATCTTTTTCATTCATTTTCCAAGATCTTCAAATTCCATCTGGTTCCTAACATGGATTGGAAATGAGTTATTTGACGAAACTTTATTAAAAAAAAAAAAAAAAAAAGGGGTCCTGGATACAGTCCATTGGCCCGTCCCTTACTTGACGCTGATTGGCTGAGGCCGGGCGGAAGAGGATGCTGGGACCGCAAAGATGTCCGCGCTTGTTTGAAAACTTGCGGTGACCGAAGTCAGTGCTTTTGTAACTCAAACGGCTCGTTTTTATGTCAATACAGGTAACGACATTGTGCTCAAGCAAGCCTCACAAAAGGGAAAGACGAGGACTCCACTGCAAGAGCCAGACGATTCCGTATTATCAGGTTAGCTGCTGGATTTCTTCCAGTTAAGTCAAAGCTAACGGAAGCTAGTATTAGCTCGTGTGCTACTAGAGAGAATATTTGAAGCCTTCAAGATGTCAGAATGTTTTATATCTATATTAGCTTGTTTGGCAGGGAATTATTTTCAAATCTGACATCTTAAAGTCACAGAAATAAGATTTACGTTTCAATAAACACCTTCTCTTTAAAGCTATGCATCGTGAAACGTTTGTTTCCAGCTAATGCTGTGCTGTTTTTGTAACATGTAATCTTCATTCGTTAGAGTTGAATTTGCATTTAATCAGAAGCGCATTATTTTATATAAATAATAAGCTAAATCTCGATAGTCTGTATGCACTTAATAAATTCAATCTGACAATACACAGTTACAGAACCCACGTTATTTTTTATCAAATCTTTTGTAAATTCACGACACCTCAGTCCTCTTTATCTGTACACAATTTGTTATTATAAGATATTTTAAAATCTCACTACTAAAAATGATGACTAATCTCTAGTATGGGTTTTTTAAATAGGAATTTTTTTTTACGTTAATTTGATTGCATTGCTCTGCTAGGACGTAACTGGATAACAATTGTAAATTGTGATACATTTTGGAGCACCAATAATGAGGGATAGAAAGACAAACACCTTTTTACATTAAATACACTCTGCAATATTAAGTGTTTGGCTTTTATAAGACATTAAAATCATTTCTGATATTTTTTATACCTAGATTTGTTCATGCTTTGTCCAGATATCTTCTCAGAAATAATGCTGAAATCTGGAACTCATGTCGGAAGTTGTGTATGAAGAGACAGCCACGATGATTGCCGCAGGGGAATTGCAGTCGTTTGTCCCATTTGGCCGTGAGCACTGTAGGAACCATCCAAATGCTTTCAACCTGCAGCTCAGAGAGCTCCAACCTGCCTCCGAGCTCTGGTCATCAGACGGTGCCGCTGGCCTGGTAGGATCCCTGCAGGAAGTTAGTCTACAAGAGAGAGAGAGGGTGAGATTGAACATCCCTCTTATGTTCAATTTTAATTAATATTCTAATAATGATGTATTTATTTTTCCTAACTTCACACAACTTGAATTCATAATGGTTCATGTTTTGTGATTTTTAATGGATGTGTTATAAATGATAGGAACACTGGCAGTTAAGAAAAGGCAGCACTGGAGTCAAAGACGATGATGTGGAGTTTGAAGAAGAGCTCTACGCGGCAGGAAATGTGATTGTTTGGAGCAAAGGAAGTCGGACACAAACCTCCAGTGTGTACAAGGCCTTCACTGTCGACAGCCCAGTGCAGCAGGTCAGTTACTTTTTTCATGACCAATGATACCATCTTTTTGCAGGTGTATAAACTATGTAAAAACATATTTCCACAACACCCATAAGTAAACTTAACTAACAGTTTCTGTCAGGTATGCACACAAACAGATGTAACTCCTTTACAATTTCTCTGGAGAGGCATTTTAAATTTTGGGGGCTAATGCTTTCTTTTACTACCTGCAGGTTCTATGGTGCAACTTTGGAGTTCCTCATAGTACTGATGGTACTGTATCATTAAATATAATTTGTTTAAAAGACCCACTCCAATCATCTTTTGATCCAATTTCAAAGCATTCCCAGTAGTCTTTTAGTTATTATTATGTTACTTTAAACCAAAAAAAGCAGAAAAAATCCCTGTGCTTTTTTAGGGCATAGTGTCTGCAGGCTTGTGGCCTACCCAGTGCATTTTCTATGGTCATTTTGAAACTTAATATTTTTCGAATGCTCGCTCTAGATTCTCAACGGTTTGAATAAAGAAATACTCAAGAATGCATTTTGAGCTTATTTTCTTATATTTCTTTCTTAATATATATATATATATATTATATTCCATTGTCAGAAAATTACCATAAGAACACATTGAAACATCAAAAACAAGATTTTCATCAGAGTGGGTTTTTAAAGGCATGACTTTTCTGTAGTGTAATTTTTTCAAATATTATGCAAACCTGTGAATCAAACTAAAAACTTTTTTTTTTCTTCAGAAGAAGACTTTGAACATACAGTGTGTATTGTCCAGAGCAGCTGCGTTAGCGTTCACAGTGTGACTGGAAAGGATTTCCTATCACCACTGCCTTTTCAGGTGAGGGGCAGACTCATCTATTGGGTTGAAGTCATCAGCAGTTTAGCAAATGATTCAGATTTATATGTTTTCTTTTGAGTAACTATGCATTACGGTAGGATTATCCCATAAAACTGTTAAGATGTCTGGCTTTTAAATAATAAAATTAGGAAAATAGGCATCACAGAAAAATTTTTAAAAAATGAACATTTACTCTCTCATAGCTGCACATACGTAGGTGAAAATGCTGTTCTTGGGCCTTTTTGCATGACAAAAATAATAGTATAAATCTTGGGTTTGTTCAATTTTTGAAAACAAAGCCAAAAAATATTTTTTTCCTCGTGTCTAATACAAAGTATTTGTAGAAGGCAGTTACATACCACAAAATATGGTAAAGGTTTAATTTGTGCATTTTACATTCTTGTCTCTTCAATCAGATTTTGACATATTCATATTTTTGTTTACGTCTTCATCTCTCCTCCAGGTATCAAACGCTTGGGCAACAAAGTTTGGTTTGTTATTAGAGAGAAAAAGCTCAGCAAACGACACTCAGCTTGGCTCCTCTGGGTAATGAATGCACTGCAAACTCAAAATGCTTAAATGCACAAGCTTAAATCAAACAGGAAAGAATTTTTTCCAAACACAAGCTGTTAGATTCAACATTTCAAACAATGTGTATGCAGCTGAACATGCAAAGCAATCTAAAATTGCAGGCATGCACTTCCATCTTTGCTACGGATTATTGACAAATAATTTTTTTTTGTGTCATAGGGAAGCTCTACCTACATTGTTCAGCATGATGCATCCTCTAGATGAGATTGCACCAGTGGTGTGCAAGTCTGGAGGTATATAAAACACACAATCTTTGCTTGTTTCTTATCATTTCTTAAATTATATTACTCATTTTTGCACAATAATTCCAGGCTTGATTGAAGGCTCCTGTGTACAGTATGCATGTGACTCCACCATGAAGGTCGTGTTCACCAGCAGCCAGCCCTCTATAGTTGTATCCTATGACCCCATGCAGGGAACACACTCTGTCTGGGCTCTGCGGAAAGTCACACACGATGTAAGCGAGCTCTCAGAGATTCATAAAAACAGACACTTTGCACTCCTGCTAATTTAACTATTTTCACCAGGAGCGTTCTACAGTCTTGAAATATCCAACAGAACCAGGTGGGACACTGCTGGGTCTGATGGCTTCAGGATTCCTTACCTCTCACTTGCGTAACACATCCCGCCTTGATTCACCTGGTGGCTGTGGGGCAGCTGGCGGCCCAGGAACAGGATCAAGGTTTGTTTTTGACGTTTCAATTGGATGAACCATCTTTAAGAACAGTACTTGATTCTGAGTTTGAACTGTAGCAGGTTGTCTTGACCAGTTTTACATGTTGATGTGTTGGTTTGCTACCTCATGAACATTTGCTGTAGGACACTTGAACAGGTGTATCTTATGTTGTAGTATGAGAGTGGAAATTATGGTTTTCTTTGGGGTTTTGTGGCAGATCTTTATTTTTTTTATTTTGATTATGAAAACTAAAGCAAAGTTTGTGATCACAAAGATTTATTTGAATCTGACTCTTAAAGCTTTTGTTCTGACTCTTAAAACATCTGATTTTTCCTTTTACTTTTCTATCATTTTTGCTGTTTGTCCAGTTTTGCTGTTTGCTCTCCTTTGCACTACAGTGCTCTGCACAGTCATCAGAGCAGGATTGTAACATCCTCACCAGGAGTGCACTCCCGAGTACATTCCCCAAGCATTTCCAACATGGCTGCATTAAGGTGACTGAAACTAAATTTTGGATTTTAACATGAATGTATAGGTTCAGATGACAATTAAGCAGAGTTAAGCAAGTATGATCACTCTCTAAATAAAGAAGTCTATGTGATAGGTGTTTAAGATTTTTTTTTCCCCTTTTCTTTTAATCCCAGCCGTGCCCACTCTCCAGGGATGGCAGCTCCGTCCTTTACGGGGGCAGCTCGATTCAGCCAGTCCTTTAACAGCCCGAACTCCAGGGGGCACCATGGCCGCTTGCCCTCTCCTAACAGCACTTTGAATGAGTCAGTGCTGGTGCCAGAGATGGAACCCATCATACCCAACCTCTGCATGGAGCAGCTGTGGAGTGAGACCGTCACTGCAGGCTGTCACAGGTAATAATTGGTACTGAACCTTTTTAAAAACAGATTCAGTCTTCACATGCGCATAACTCATTTATAGCAATGACCGGTACTAGTTGCAGTACTTATAGCTTACCTTAAGTGTATCTTTCTTTTCTGATTGATCGCTGATTTTTGCTAAGTTGCTTTTCCCAGACTTAAATTCTGCCTGAGCAAAAATGTCAGGTAAACTTAAGGGAAAATACCAGTAGCTGCATGTTTTATTTCTGTGTACTTAAATTCCATGGAAACATAAAAAATGTTGCAAGATGTCTGTGAAAGTTTATTCTCATTATTTTAGAATAAACTTTTCTCTCTTGTTTAAATTTTCATAGTTCAAGCCTCCATAGAAAAATAACTCAAGTTTTATAGTATGAAAATAAAGATCTGCTTGCAATTGAAGATTTATGTAACTCTGGCGAGTTGAACGGATTCTGTGTAGGAGACACGGCACGGAGGAGGTTGATTGACAGGGACTGCAGCCAATCAAGACGCAGTACACAGTTTGTTGTAAAAAAAAATAGCATGCAAAATTGTCCTGAAAAAAATAGCAAAATAGGAAGAGTGTGAAAGGTAAACTGCGATATTGCGAGGGAACACTTTTTTATCACACCTTTTGTTGTTCTGTAGAGGTTCTGAAATCCTTTTGTAGCTGCTATAGTGTAATTATGGAAGTGCTGTTGTCTCAAATGAATGATTGCCTGTATACTTTTTCAGGGAGATGAGTAGTCAAGCATCCAAAGTGTTTATTACTTCTGACCTCTGTGAAAACCACTACCTTTGTTTCCTGGTGGAATCTCATCAGCAGCTCAGGTAAACAAACCAAACTTTACATTCTCAAGATTTTCATTGCTGTTGCACTTTTAAGGCAGTTTTTAGAGAATTGGACAAAAATTAAAATATAAAATATTCATGTATATTGCTTAGCTAAAAATGAATTTGTTCAACACCCTTCCCCCAATTGCTTATCTTACCGGTACCTTCCGTTTACATCTTTTTGATGGTTTCCACAGATGCGTAAAGTTTATTGAAAGCAACGATTCATCTCAGCTCATCTTCCCTTTGGTCACAACAATTCCTGCCAAGGATGCAGAGCCTTTGGAGGTATGAAATCACATTTTTTAATTTGGAATGAATGGAGTGTTTTGTACCTTGTTTTTTTTGTATTTTTCAACACGGTTTGTTGTTGACTCATGTTTTGAGGGTACTAAAATCTACGCTACTTTAAAAGTAAATTTGTTTTCTGATCTAATGCTTGGTTTGTACTTCAGCAAGTCTTCCTAATACAGTTTCTACATGCGGTAATGAAAGTGCCGCTCCCATGTAGTTGATAGAAAACCTCAATAAAAGGACTTTCATTTAGATTTTAATATAATACGTTGACAGGGTTTTTACTCTACAAAATATTAATAAAAGTAATTTATCCTCATTTAAAAAAATCATAATTAGCAGCAGTTGAAAATACAAAAACAGAATTATTTTTTACTAAAATAGGAGTCTGCTACTTTTTAAAGCTAAATTAGCCATTTAGTTTCTGACTGAAACCCAACAAGAGCCAAAGTCCCTTTTCACCATTTAGAAAAATATACTGTAGCTTTGAAATATTTAGAATAATTGAATTATAACAATTTTCTATTTTTCTATTTTATAACAATTTTAAATTATTTTACTTTTGACAGCAGCACATATACATTCTTTTTCAAATAAAATAGACCCTGTATCAACTAAGATCCTCCTTCTGCAGCAAATTTACTTGAATTAAAAATGCAATAAAAACAATTTTCAAATACAAACATATTTTCTTTTGTTATGATGTTGGTGAGCCACCATTCTTTTTATGCTTTTTCTATAGAAAATAAATATGACAATGCTAGAATCAAATAAAAAAAATCTGCGCATATTAATGCAAGTATATATTTAAAAAACTTTTACTCTGAACAGCAACTAGACACTGTTGTCCAGCCGAAGAGAAGGTGATGTGCTTTAAACTTTTTCTAATTATAAATCACTTCAATAATAAAGTAAAACTTACCATCATTTAGTTCAGTTATCTGACGTGTTAAAAATCTAACCATTAAAGACGGAACTTAATTAACTAAAAACAAATTAACCAAAATTCCAAACCCATTCTTTTTTTTTAATCATTAGCATTTTTCTTTAAAGCCATAGAGCAAAAATAAAGGGATAAAGAGAAACACATGGGTCTGTATGTTCAGATTTTACACTCCCGAATTAAACAATCTGCATTAAAATAGTTGATACTGAAGGTAATTTGTTTTACTTTTTTTACATCTTTTTTATTCTCAGAGTATAAATGCCATGCTGGTTCTGGAAGCCTGTGGTAGCTTGGTTCTTTACACAGGAATCACCAGGGTAAGTGCAGCTACACGAAAACAACAGTTAAATTAACAAATTAACTGTCTTTAAGTTGTTGACACCACCCTTTAGTGTTGTTTTTTTTTTTTTCATTTTATTTTGCTGTGTGTCTCTAGGTCAGTAAAGTGTTCGTACCCGGCCTTTTGTCACCTTCTTTTAGTTTAACTAGCCAGACCCCCCATCCGAGCACACCTTTGGAAAATGTCAGCACGCCTGCTAATTCCAGCCACAGACACATTCAGGGACTTGAAGAGGTACCAGCTTATGGTGTAATTTTACCGTTTTGATTTTGTGGATGCCCTTTAGAATAAAAAACGTTTAAAGTAAACAGTTAAAGTATGTAAGTTTTGTTAGTTCTTTTCCTTTATGTGTATGCTATTTTCTCTGAAGTCACTAATTATTATCAAAAACTTTAGCTTGTGTTTAATTATTCACGTGTCTTAAACTTTGTGCATTAACATATCACTGCTTTTTCGTTTTTCTCTCAGGACAACATGCCTTCACCACTGTCAGATGGTAGAGGTCCACACATTAAACACCACGAGGCTTCATTTTTAGAAGATTACATCTTTCAGAAAGCTACACCTAACATTCAAACTTTGCGGGATCCTGTCTTCAACAGAGTGACTTTGGTAGGTTTGTTTTTGTAGTGTGAATTAATAAAAAAAACTTTTATTGTGTGTTATCTGTTGAAAAAGTCTTCTTTCCCAGGGAATTTAATTGTTAGTTCCCTTATTTTTTCTCACAGAACCAGGGTTTAAAAAAAGAATAAAGAAACTGAACTAAAACTATAAAATATATTTTTTTATTTTCTGACAAACTTTTTCTAAATGGTTTGGAAAGAACTCGTAATGCCGGTAATGAAAAGTTTCTCCTTTGTTCAGTTTTTGTTACACCGGTACTTATTATTGTTAAACGTGTTCTGGAATTCAAATAATTGGGATTTTTTTTTAAACTGAAATTTATGCTTTTTTTCCTATACATGTGTATATATAAAAAAACAATTTTTAGCAGTGAAAATTTGACAAAACTAAAAGGTGACATTTCCCATAGTTTTCATTTCACAACCTAAATAAAACAGTCACTGTCTCATGGGTCTTTTCAAGGTTTCCTCTCTCGTCAGCACTGTGTGTGATGTGTGCACATTCACGTGAAATTCTGACCAATTTGTGAATGAGAACCACGAAAATGAATGAGTTTTAATGACCTCCAGGTTTGTTCAGTCATTGTCCGTTTCTTTAACCCCCAGGATCGTAGAATATGACGCTGATTTGTCTTGCTCGCACACAAATTGCCATAAAGCTTTTAATGAGAACCTGTCAAACAGTCTTCAGGCCTTTGCTCTTTTGACTCTGTTATTTTGACATCTCTTTGAGGCATTGACACATCAGTCTAATGACTAATTGTTGCCAATGCAGCTTAGTCAGGATTTTCAGATTTTCCTTTTTTACTTTCTTTAAATGCCCAAATCTGCTGATAAAATGATGAAACTAAGGATGCAAAGTGTCTTTTCTGTAATGTTATGCGGATTTTAAATACTGTTATTTTAGAAACATCCTTATTCCTTGTTAAATAACCAAACTCACTGCTGAATATATTCCTAAGTACTTTTTTTTTTAGCATTATTGCCTGCTAAATTGTATCATTGCAGTATTACTCACTGAAGTATTTATTTTAGCTAGAATTACTACATCAGAAACTTAGACATTCAGAAAGTTTTTTTCTCTTTTGGTTCTTTTCTGGTTACTGTTTCTGGTTCACTGGTTACTAAGTGGTTAAAGGCAGCCTTTATTCAAATGTATCAAACATTGAAAAAAAAAAAATATATATATATATAATATTTTTAGCATATTGAGGCAAAAATTAGAGAAACCAAACTGCAATTATTTGATAATTCTGTCTTCATGAAAATCTTTTCTCAGTTAAGGTTACACTACAAAAGATTAATTTTATACTTGGATTTGTTAATTTTAATAAAAAACGTTTTTGTACTGTGATATTCCACCAGCTGGATTCCAATCGGGTGTTTTTTTTTTTTTTTTTTTTTAAAGACATTTCATTTTCCATGGCACAGTTGGAAAAGGAAAATGTTTAAAATCAAATTGAGGAAGGAAAAATTAAATGTAGCTACTTCACTTGGGGGCTGCACAGAGTGCTATGACATGCTGCTTGTGGAAACAAGATGATCCTATCGTGACATTGTTTTAAATCCGAAATATTCTTGGCAAACTCATTTGCGTTTGTGTGATATCTTAAGGAACTGAGCAGTGGCTCGATGCTGAGGATTTCCATCCCTGAGATTGCCACATCTGATTTAGGTAAGATAACACCCACGCTGGGAACACAGATATATTTTAGACTTAGTGGTTTTTGTTGGTTGAGAATGGCATCTGTTGTTAAAATGTTTCGTTTTTCCATGTGACCACACACTTATGATTGAGTCACAGCACTCAGGTCATTGAAATTAGGTTTGAGAGCCGCTCTGCGCTTTCAAAATGACGTATAACCCTGTTATACTGAGGATACCCTTAAAAGCCTCTTAAACACAAACACAGATGTGCACGCACTATCCCATTAATAATGATTAATCCACAATCCAAGTGTCCATGTCTTTATCAGTTTGGAAAGAAAAATGATTCTCACATGTTTCACTATCAATTATCAATGATTATTATATTATTAATATAATAATGTTATTATTAGATTATTAATATGGATTATTATAAAAAGGATGTTTTTCTGTTTTAAAGGGTTTGGGTAGAATGAACTGACTTATATTTTAGGTGAAACATGATCATGTCATTTATAGCAAAAGCACTGGTGAATGCTTTATATTTTGAAATGTTCTGCTTTTTTTGAATAGCTGTTGCCTTCTTCGAGTAACAAAGTGTTTTCCTTATTGAACAGGGTGATTTGTACACATGTATGTTTGCCCAAGGAAATGTAAAAAAAAAAGATCATTTAAAAGCACATACACAAAGACTGTAAAATCACAAACGTATTTTCTATGGTTTATACATGTGTATTTTAAAATTTTCAGTGTCACTTTAACTTGTGTTTGACTCAGCCATCCTTGCATTCTTAGACTCGCCAAGCACTGTCCCTCATTATTCAGTAATTGATCGTGCGGACGAACCTTCCTCCCTTTAATTAAATGGCATTTATCCACCTATCCCTTGACCTTTCCTGCTTTGGGCTTCTAATTAAGATAGCCGGGTACTGTGGCCGACATTACTGATTGGTCAAAGATGTTAGGAGACACAGGTTGTCTAATTATTCTTGTAGAGATATTTTTTCAATTTCCTTTTTTTGTTTTCCTTCTCAAAGTTAAGTTTAGTTTTTTGGCACAACTGAATGAGGTTATCAGAAACAATGTATTCTAAATTCTTTATATTCTAAAAAATGGGTACTTATTATAATTTTTTCAACTTCATATAAATTTCAATTAAGTTCAATTACCACAAAATCTGCAATATTTAAGCTTCAAACCAGAAATGAGGTGGTGTAAATTCACACCACAAACAGTTTGGTTTTTTGCTTATAACTTCTATCTTAACACTAACTTAAAATTAAGAGTCATGAAGCTAATACACTGTGCATTTTTAGTGAAATAAAATGTTCCTTTTTGGTGAGGCATATAGGAAGAATCCTAAAAAAAACTAACACATTCAAATCTGTCGCTTTTGCCTGCTATGCTTTCCCCTTGAATGTCTTTCAGTGAGGAACTGTCTTCAGGTGATTCGGTTTATACTTCCCAAGGAAGTAGCCATGAAGGTCAGTGGGATTTGAGATGCTGCAAAACTGTTTGTTGAATAATTTTTTCATCTTTTCATCTTTTTTTACCATACTGAATTATCAAAACTTAAACTGTGCATAAAATATGGGAAAATAGAGTTTTATGAAGAACTTTTTTAGTTCCATAAGCGTTCTTTGAGGAGCATGTTTTCAGGTGTTTTGCAAATGTGTGTGTAAAACATGCAGGTATTGGTAAAATGGTACAACATCTACAATGCTCCTGGTGGTCCTAGTGCACATGCAGAGTGGAACCAATTTGTCACGTGTTTTATGGCATTGATGGGCTACAACACAGAACGCCTTTCATGGACACAGCATGTAAGTCGGGCTTTTTGTTTTCCAATTATAATCTAGATGAGCTTTTACGGCTGTGAGTGTTTCAGTGCATGTGCTTGCAGCTGATTTCAATGCTGTAGACATGTAGACATGCAGGTTTTAATAAAAAGTAATGACAGCATGATTTGGTGCTAGTCAGGCTTGTGCCTTAATGTTCTTCTCTGTCCTTTGCTCTCTTTCCAGCTCCATTTTGAAGTTCCTCTCTCGCCGGTGATTGCAGCCAAGAAGGCTCGACCTTCAGATGGAGGATCTGATGAGGTTTGTCACCAAACTGAAATTCTATATACACCGCTCAAAAACACAAAAGGAAAATCTAAACAATTTGATGTTGCTTCAAGTCAATCAATAAAGGATTTAAATTGATAATTTCATTCATTCAGGTATAGGGAATTTAATCTAGTGTTCCCTTTTATTTTTCTGAGCAGTGTATATAACACTAGATTACATTTAAGGACTGCAGTACTATTAGAATGTTAGTGGTTAATAGGAAGTGTAGAATAATAACTAAATAATTGAAATAGTTAAAATTGCATTGTAATATTTTGAAGATTAATGTAAAGTGTATTATCCTTGAATTTAAATACTAGCTTAACAAAATGGAAAAAAATGTTTTTTTCCATTTTGCCATTAGTCCAAAAAAAGCCTAGCATTTTTAAAGTTATTTTATTTGCATTTTTAATAATTAGTTGCATTTTTTATTTGATATATATTGTTTTATCGTTGTTTCTTGTCCATATAGAGTAATATGTATAACTTTTTTCATTTACCTCTGTGACTCACTTTTTAAATATTTAGTTTTCTATTGCAATTATTTTCAATTGTGTTGTCTGAGTACTAATCTTATTTCTGGCTCTTATGTTACTGCTTTTTCTGCAGGACTGGGACTACTTGATGGCTTCCCATTACCACCAGCAGATGACTTCCCAGTCTGCTTGTGGTAGAGCAGAAACCAGCAGGGCTAAAAATAACATCAGCACAGATGCTGACATCTTGTCCCCTGTATGTACCCATTCTTAGCAAATCTTTGTACTTTAATTTTGTTTACGTGATGGAATGACAATGTTTCTACATTTTTATGGGAAAGCCATATAGGAAATTGCTTTAGTTTGTCTTTTTAGGGCATTTTATTGTTTGAAAATCACTTTACCTCTTCTCTCATTTTTCATTTTTCTCTTGTATTGTTTTGTTTAAATTTTCTGAAATTGGAATTACTTTAACCAATGAGGGAGACCTAAAAATGTGAAAAAAAACCTTGATTAAATTTTTAAGATAAATCCAAACTCTTTGGTTTTCAATGTTAGTGCTGTCATGTGATTCATTTTTTGTGCAATTAATTAATCAAGACCTGTTTTTAATTAATCGATGTTTAATCACAATGATTTTTAACTTAATAATTTCTGTAAAAAGCCTAACTAAAATTTATGACATTCTGGCACTGTAAAAGATCAAAATAAAACTAACCATATGATTTTTGAAGTTTTTTATAATGAAAGACTTTACAAACTTTACTTTGACACCACTGAGGGGTAATTTTTTCTTCAGTCTTGAACAGTTCACAAAACAAACAAAAGCAACAACAAAAAAATACATCAGGTCCAGAGTGCACTAATTTACCACATCAAAAAAACAGTAGGAACACTTTTCTGAGCCAACCAAAAAATATTCAACATTAACTCCTTATTAATAGCATAATTCTAATGTTGATATGTTATTCCACAGTTTCCCACAACAGCAAGACGGTAGAAAAGATTTAATGTTTTTATAGTTTTATAAACATGAAAATGTCTGTTAATTAATTGCGATTAACGCAAAAACTTGATGCTCCTATTCAATAATTCTAAATTGGATTGAATCATGCAACAAGACATGACGAATGTGAAATTGACTTTTCTACAACTCTTGGTTTACACAATGGAAAACTTCATTTAAACCCAAAAAATCTAAAAAGAACACAAAGATTATGTACTTGTACACAACAAAAAACAAAACAAAGCAAAAATTATGTACTTGGTTTTTCTTTATCTACTGGTCCAAATTTTGGTGCCAGTATTTTTCACACTTTAAAAGATTTGTTATATCTACTCACCACAGACAGTGCAACTCACTGTTTGTTATGGCTGACACACTGATATGTACCGTATTTTTTGAAGTATAAGTCGAGGAGTTTGCATAGTTTGGCCAGGGGTGCTACTTGCAGTATATATGTTTTTTCCCCCCTTTTTTTATGATGCTTTTTTCCCCTTGTGACTTATACTTCGGAAAGTACGGTAAATGAACAAAAGATCCAACATCTTTTACCCTACCCACTTGAACTGATTTATGTGGGTTCTTTATTTCAAACTGAAATTTAATTTGGTCTCAGATATACCCCAAAAAACAAACAAAAATATATTTTTTTGTTTTCACAGTCACTGTTATTTGAAGTACATTTTAAAAAAATCTTGGGTTCTCTGCCCTCGTGGTTTATTTTGTTTCCAATTTCTTCTTTCTTTTCCTTCAGGCATCTTCTCCTTCCAGTCCATCTTTTAAATTGGACAGTTCAGCTCTTCTGTTCTTTCACATTCCTGCACTTTTCTACGTACTCCACCTGCTCTATCAGGAGCTGCAGCTTGACGAACTCCACCGATCCCAAGCCGCCTCTCTAGTCTGCTTGCTTCAACAACTTGCCAGGTGACAGCCACAGCTCCCTGCTTCAGAACACAGAAACATATATTTCTCCATCTATTGCAGAGTGATAAAAATTGCATTTGGCAGATGTTGACCAGTGAACCAAGTGTTCAGCTCCAATTTTACAAATGAACACTAAAGAAAGAACTGTTCTGTTAACACAAAATGTTACCATGCAGCGAGGGACTCTTGCAAGTGATTAAAACAAACGCAGCTCATTCAATTGTTCTGCTCACAACATTGAACTTTTGCTGCGACAATAAAAGTGGAACATGGCTCATTGTTTTTGGTGTGCATTCGCACAAAATCCAGGCTCTTTAGTGTGGCGTGCTGTGAAATAAACTTCAACAGATTGTCAAGTGACCACTGGGACTGGTGATGATGATAAGGACACAATAGATGGAGTGGGAAAGTGAAGCACTCTTCTGGGTAATTGGCCTGTATTGTTGGTGTGTGGGTTGGCTAGACATTTTTACAGTCTTCTTTATTCACTTGGAAAGATAGGGGTTATCTTTTATGAGTTTATGGCACAGGAGATATCATAGTGTTTAAAAATTGGCTTTATTTACCCACATCAACTCACATTAGTACATAGAAGCTCTGAAGCGTCTTTTAGTCTTTAGTAATTTTGAATATATTTGAGATTTGACAAAAAGGTTCACATTTGAGGCAAAAATAAAAAGACTCACCAGTTTATGAGTTAGGGATACTTTTAAAAGTTCATATATCCAGTTTTGTGACTTATAGATTTGTAAATCGACTGAATTCCGTTTCAACAAACGCATCAAGAGATGTCCATAATAGCCCAAGATAAGACACAAATTTCCAGTAAACTGAAAAATATATATATTTTGAAAACATGCGTTAAGAAAAGGGGTAAACCTTTTTGCAGCAAGAACACTACCAAAAAAATAGTGAAAGGGGCTAAAAGAATCACTGTCTGAAAGCTAAGTAACCATGCTTTTGTTAACTTCTTCTAAATGTACAGCGTGCAGACACAAACGGCTTGTTAATAATATCAAATGTCTGCTTTTAACAATTATTACAAACTATTCAATTTCATATCAGTGGCTAAATAGTAATGATTCATTGGTGCTAATTACTGCTTGGTTTTGTTGAAGCCAAAAAAAGCAAGTTAAATGTCACAGTTGCTATTTGAGAATGTCAAGCTATTTTTTGGTGATTGTTAGTGACCTGCTACATCTTGGTGACCACCTATGCATTCAGAGACTCCATACATTACCAGACAAGTAGTTTGTTTGGTAAAATTAAAGGAACAAAAAAGTCACTCAGTCACTGTCTTTTAAAATTATATACGACAGATAAAAGACCTACAATGTGCTTTAATTTTTGTAAAATGTGATTGTCTTTGTTTGTAATTGCAGAGACCTTCAGATGGATGAGCATCTTGATCTGTATTGGAGAGACTACCCATCATTAATCAGCTGTTTTACTGAGAGCTGTGCCATCGACCAGGGTAAGGGATACTAATGAGCCCCCTAAGTCAAGAAATACAGATATTAGTTAAAATAAAGAATGGTTAACTTGCTCCTGTGCTTTCTTGTGCTTTTGTTATACTATTGTAGTTTTTATAAATATATATTTTAGCCAATATCTAGTATTTTTCATACATTTCTTTTAAGTCGCAGAAGTCTTTGGAAGAATAAGTTATAACTCATAACAAGGAGCTTCCTCAGGCATTATTTTCAATTTCTCTCCTTCTCTTTGATATACTTCTTCTCAGCTCTGATTGGTCAGATGCAGCATCCGTCATCAATGAGGTCTGAGCCTCCATGTGTTTTCAGCTGGCTCAGTAGCTGCCTGAGAGGGGAGGAAAACCCTCCCTTCCCTTACCTACCCGGCATCTGTCAGCGGACCAGGCTGTTGGTTCTGGTACAGTCAAAGCTTCTTTGTTTTGCTTAAGCACTGAAAGAATTCCAGAGCCCTGTGTCCCACTCATTTTTCAGAAATATTGAATATATTTTTATAAACCACACATATGAATAATACATATTCCATAACCTTCTCTCTTAAAAAGCTTGTTTTAAGTAAAACCGTCTATTGTTTGATGGAGTAACGGATTCTATGATTGTATAGATTTAAGTTTGTTAGTAGCCATTACAACTTTGGCATCGATTCTTGTTCCTTCTGCTCAAATGCTACATTCACACCGGGCATGTGACGTTCAAAAACACACTAAAAGTGCATTCTTGAAAGCGCTTTCAGCATATGGTGTTCACACTGGACTGTCACTACCCAAGACTAGTGCATGTACCTACAGTTGGAAGAGGCTTGGTGTGAAATGGCAAGCAGTGCAAATCTTGTGAATATTGCTCCAGGCTTTTTCTTCCACAGCGTTATTTTAATATATTAAATACTTGCTGTCATAGAATTTCTGCCAGGCACAAATCACAATTATTAATTTCCCCTCCATAATCAATTTTCAAACGGTTGGCACTTTTGTGACTGAAAAAGAATGCCATACATGTGTCACTACCAAATCCAAGTCTCTGATTGGTTAAAGTTCAACCTTGTTTTAACTTTCAATGCAGATTAAGTGGGAAAATGCTTCATACTTTTTGAGCCCTAAAACGGTCTTAAAAACCTACATAGTGACGCTTGAATGCATGGGTTTTGAACCCCAAACCTCTAATGAGCATATACGTCTGTTTTTAGAGACTTTTCATTAAAAGTGATTGAACATGCGTTGCCAAGGGTGGTTTAAAAATACCTTAAAGGTCAAGTTACACAGTGATCATGCCACCAAAACACAAAGGAAATGCATTGCATCCACTTGCTTTTTTTTTCTATACATCAAACAAGCATAACAGCCATTGCATTACAGGGCTGTCATTATTTTCTAAGATGTTGTGGATTTTTGACTACCTTCAGTGATGATGAAGCACAGCTGCTTCAGCCTATAATATACAGATGTTCACAAAATAAAAATTTACCATTTTTTTAATATTAGGTTTAGGTATTCAAATAAACATAATCTGCAACACTATGGTGATTTATTAATCTAGAAGTCAATATTTTTGTGAATTTAAAAAGCATTTAAGATGTAAAAAGAAAAAAAAATCTACTTTTTTACAAGGTTGTTTAAATTTTTTTATTACAGTTTTGCAATTATAATTGACACATTCAGTACTTAAGCAAAAGTTTTAAATGTGATTTTTGTCTTTGTCCTTTTTTCCCTTGCATTTTCTAACAGAGTTATGCTCTATATGTCAACGGAGATGAAAATGCCACATCAACAGATGTATCAAAGTACATCGTCAAGGTTTCTGCAGGTATGTGCTGCTCAGTTGTTGTTCAGGTTTGTAAACTAACTTTTTCACATTTTCAAAAACTCTTTTGTTCCCTTTACCAAATGTTTGTAACTGCTGCTTTTAGCCAAGTTGAAGAAGAAAAAAAACTTTGGAAATCAGTGGCCAGGTTTGTTTTGATGCAGATTTTTAAATGTAAAAGAAAAGAAGACGATTAAAAATGGGAAAAAAAACCCCACATTGGTTTACCAAGTCTGCTGGCAAGACTTTCTGTATAACACAAGATCTGAGATAAATAATCAATAAATAAGTATATCAAGTAGCAGCATAACTAAAAACAGTTCAGCATGAAATGTTTCTATGCATAGCCATCAAGAAGCCCTTTGTTTTATTACCAGCGGAATCACATGCTCTTGCGTATATTGACAACAAACTTTTGTTACCTGACAGTTTTATGGTTTCCTGCTTCAGGCCTCAACTGCACTGTTGACTTTCTCTTTGACAAAAAAGCCAATAACTGAATGACAGTCACTGCTGCAGGTATTTGAGCTGCCATAATTCTGCCTGTACCAGAGTGTACTAGTCACTCAATGACGTTGGTACACCCAGAGCGATTTTCACTTTTTCTCCCACATGTATTTTCAGTGATAAAACTAACAAATGTCGTTCTAAGGGTTTCACAAAAGTGGTTTCATTTGACAAATGAAAATGGATAATTTCTTATTTCTAAATGAACTAAAAACACAGCTGCTTACTACACTGGTTTCTTTTCCTTGCTTTTTATGCTTTTCTTTTTTTGAATATGAATCTTTTTAGGGCAGAAGTTATGCACAAGTGAACCACATATCAACAGGTAAGAAAAAATCAAAAGAGGCTTCATTAAGATTATTTTTTAATTTTTTAGCACTGTATAAGACTATAAAAACATTAATATTTAAGACTTTTCTTGAAAGACTTTAAAAGGAAAGTTATTTTTTATTGTTGGGTTAATCTAAATTTAATAATAGGTCAGGATTATCAGCTAAATGAAGATACTCAAATTTGTATAAGGGGACATTTCCTGCTGTTGCTTGGTTCTTTTTTTCCATCTGCTCACTGCTTAAATTTTGCTGTTTTTATTTTTAGAGAGAACAGTGTCAAAGTTAGGTTTTCCAGTGAAAGTTTAGCAGAGCAGTTGGTGGTGTGGCTCACTTCAGAGGGTAAGAGAAGAATTGCTTTCTGTTCTATAATGATCCCATACATTATTTTCAAATTCAACATTTTCCAGTAAAATTTGGCTTTAAACTGAAGTTCACAGGAACTTGTTCAATGTCGTTTAAGCAACCTTAAGCATTCATGGCGTTATTTAGAATTTCTATGATGCAAGTTTAAAAATAATGATAACTTGGAAGCATCTGCTGATTTTGAATTGATTTCAAGCAAAACTTGCAACACAAGGACAGCTTTTCAAACTTTAACATGTCTCTTAATATTCATGTCAGTTGATTCTGTGTCTGTCTCTGCCAAGGTTTCACACTGAAAGACTTGGAGTCTGTCCCTTTTGGTGTGGCTTTGCCCATCAGAGAGGCCATCTATCGCTGTCGAGAGAAGCCCCGCTCTGATTGGTCAGAGGAAGTCTGTTTGCTGATTGGGAGACAGGACCTGACGAAACAAGCTCACAACATGACTCTGGCCAAGACTAAAGCTGTAAGTTTGATGTATCATCTTACTCTAATGGGAACATTGATGTAGACAGTTTATTTTTGACTGTTCTTAAAATCGAAGTGTACCTTTAAATTGTATTTATGTATGTAAAATTAAAAGTGATTATATTCACATAAATATGCCTTCATCTTAAAAGCTGTTTTCTGGAACTTTTATCAAGGGAAACAAAGGTAGAGGTCATGTTTAGTGTAGCTTTCAGTGTTTGTAAGATATGTGGTTCACTTGTGCAGAACTTTAACCGCAAAAGACTCAGAGAGCCATTTTTTTTTAATGAAGCCCTATAAATGCCATGTCTTTTTGGATTTCCAGAAGAGAAAAATAACACATTTGTTTCTAATAAAAGGGCCAAGTAACATGCCTTCTTATCAGTTATATATTTTCTAAGAAAATCCGATTTTGCCTCTGACATAAAAAATGATATTTTTCTCTTGGAGATCATCCACTAAGCTTGAAATGATTGTACTTGTTACGTCATACATTTTCAGCAGCTGAGGACAAAAATGTTACATTTCTGCTTCCAGTCTGTAGGTTCAGGGCTGTCATTGGAGCCTCCTGCTACAACAGAGGCTGATGAGGAAGAAGATGGGATGTCGGACATAATTCAAGAGGTAATTGGATCATTGAACTTAAAGTTTTTGACCTTACCTCAGATATGGTCTTTTCTTGCTTTGCAGCTAGAAAAGAACATTCTCTAGCTGCAAGAGAGAGAATTAGTTTTTTTTTTTAATCTTTAGGTCACAGGACTAATTTGGAGTCAGGATCTTCGGGTCCAGGAGGTTAGGAGGCTTCTGCAGAGCTCCAGACCAGTGCGAGTCAGTGTTGTCCAATTACCTGAGGTTTCTGACCATGAGTACATAGAGGAGAAAGAAAATAAGTGAGTAAAAAATGTGGCACGGCTTGCTTTTAAAAACCATTATGTAATGCGTTTAAAAGACCTTTTTACCCTTTATCATCATAATTTTTATTTTCCCCCTTTCTATTGTTTATTTAATTTTTTTTGAGCTGATCTGTTTTGTCTGCTGACCTCAGACTCCTGCAGTTGTGTCAGAGGACCATGGCTCTGCCAGTTGGCAGAGGTCTCTTCACACTCTTCTCCTATCAACCTGTTCCCACTGAACCTTTGCCTGTCCCAAAACTGAATCTTACAGGTAACACAATGACCAATACTCATTCTCACCATGTATTATCCAAACTTTATGATATAGTTTTATTGTTTTATTAATACTGTCTTATCGTAATGGTCACTCAATGATTTTATTTAGTTTTGTTAATAAAGAGAGGAATTTACACATAAATTAGATGGAAAGCTACACAAAAGTTAAATCTAAAAGAATAAACAAGGAAGTTATTTGAGGGTGGAAAAGGAGTAACAAAAACCCTAAAGTTACATTTACTATAGTTGTAATCACTTGTGTTCTTTGCGTAATTATTTTTCCTGTGTCCCTTTTGCTACTATAGGTCGAGCACCTCCCAGAAACACCATGGTAGATCTTAACAGTGGAAACATAGATGTTCCTCCAAACATGACAAGCTGGCCCAGTTTCCACAATGGAGTAGCAGCTGGTCTCAAAATAGCTCCTGCTTCCCAGGTTAGTATGAAGCCAGAGCTGCACTGTCTCTTCATTAACTTTTATGTTCACCTTAAACCCACTTACTGAATGGGACTGTGACTGTAAAGCGCTTTGGGACTTCAAAGAAGATATGAAAGTGCTATACAAGTATACGGCACTTACCATTTACTCAGAAATCACTTTATTATCCAAATCTGGAAAAATTCAGTACAAACATTGTAAACGGTAAACTTGGCAATGATCATAGTAGTATTTTGTCCTCAATGTTTGGCTCTAATTCATAAAAAAAATCTATATCAATTGGATTTTCATTTAAATTTGTTTACCATACTTTTCACACTATAAGTCACTTCAAAGCACTAGTTTCAGCAGCAAAAAATGCATAATAAAAAAGGGAAAAAAATAATGTAAAAGTTGCCCTGGAGTATAAAACTTTTAGGAGAAAAGTGTGATGCTTCTGAACAAATCCACCAGCTCGGTGGAATGGTGCGTTCACACCAAATGCCATTCGTGTGTCAAATTTGCTTCCGCTGCCTCTTTTTTTACGCTTGTCAAAATTTGATGCATATTGCTTGTCCAAAAATGTGTTCATAAACCAGATGCTCCCATCATGTGTGGGAGAAGCTACTATCAAGTCTTTAGCCTCATCGCTACGTGGAAGCATTGACTGTATATTTCATTTACAATGCATGGAAGACACAGATGACAATTAGAGATCAAGTTTGTATATTTTGAAGAGCTCTACAATAGCATTGGTTACCCCGTCTCCATGTCTGGGTTCATGAGATCTTTCAGTATTTCTTTTTTAAGTATCTACTGCAGGAGTTCTGTCTAAATGTCAGTGGTACTTCTGTCTCTGTGACCCAGTTTGATGACTTCTTGTTTTGCAAAAGTCAGAGAAAGCAAAATAAATAAATAAATAAATATATATATAATACTTCAATGCAAATAACAGAAATGTAAAGTTCAGGAGAAGGTTCAGATTCTCTTCCATGTTTGTTTTAGACTCCACCAGCTGTTTAGAATGAGCAACGCTTCTGATTAGCTGTCAGAAGCAACTGATACACACACCTACAATGCCTTTAGCAGGCACTCCAGTGGGAGATGACTTCTAAAGGGCAACTGGCTGTTAGTGGGGGAATAACAAAGATAAAAAACAAAATAAATTTTTAAAAATCACATACAAATCATTCCTGAGTATAAGTTGTACCCGTGGCCATACTATGCAAAAAATACACAACTTTATGCTCAGAAAAATATAGTGCTTTAATCACAATCAATCACAAAAAATTTTTTTAGCTTAAGCTGAATGCTTTTTCTTTTGGTTTATTTTCAAATGCAGGTGCCCATTTTTTATTGGTTAATGCATGCTTTTGTAGCTTGTCAGTTCATAATATATCACTTTTGGAAGACATTTTTAGAAATAAATTGGAAATTGTTTATATAAAAGAACAGTTATTTTTTTTCTTTGATAAATTGTGTTCTTTTCTTCCAAGGTGGAGTCAGCCTGGATTGCTTACAACAAGCCAAAGACTCCTGAGTTGGCAAATGAATATGCTGGCTTCCTCATGGCCCTAGGACTCAATGGACACCTCACCAAACTGGCAACCCTAAACATTCATGACTACCTCACCAAGGTACTTGCATTTCAATGCTTAATCACAAACACAACAACTGTGGGACTCTTTCGCTCTTATTTTGGGGGTTTTGCAATTAATAGGGGATTGAAAAACTATATGTTTTTTTATTTTACATCAACCGACAACCCATAAGTAGATGCAGGTTGATCTGTGCCCCCTTAGTGCTTATCTTCAAGTAAATCATTCATTGAATTGCTGCAAATTACAGCACAAAGGATTCGCCAGCTTTTTAAGTTATGTTTTATGGGAATACACATTGATTTATTTCAGTTATCTTAGATATTCAAAGCCATTTGCACACCTTTCTCTAGATGAGTGTAAATGAGGTTTAAAAGCACTGACAGCCAGTCAGAGTGAAACTCACTCTTCTGAGAAGTTTAAGGTGAGATAAGCCTTTCATACTTTCAAGTGAGAAAACAGGAAGTTGAAAGCCCAATCTCATTTATGCTCAATGAAGATGATGACATGAATTACACGTTGAAGACTGATTAAATTGAGGTCAACATTTTTAGGTTTGCTTTGCTTTCACTTTTTTGCCAATTATCTCTAAATGTCGTGGAAGAATTATTTAAATCAGTTGGGAATTTAAATATATTGTCTTGTCGGTTGTCATTCGGTGATGCAAGATGGTTTCTAAGATGAAATGTTTTATGTCTTATTTGTCACTAATTCATGATTTTGCCTTGAAAGATTTCAAACCCTATTTCAATTGACCAGAAATGTAATTGTGCAGGTTATATTATTGAATTAGCTCTGAGGTTTTATTTAGTTTGCCACTGGTTATCTAAAAAGTGATTTTTAACTGTATTCAGTGAATTGCTGTGGAATGGAGGCTAATGCATTCAAAATTGAGTGAATTGCTATTTGTATTATACACAACACCCACCTTTTATTTGTCATAAAAATATTGACAAAACATTTCCTGTCTGATTTTTAAAACTTTACTTAAGATTTTTTGGCTTGAGAGACAAGGAGCAGGATGAATGGTAAAAAGGTTTCGTGTAACACAGCCTGCAGTGAGAACAGGAGTTCTGGCTATCTGTGAAGCTTATTCAAAGCTGGTGGGGTTTTTTTTTGTTTCTACTCTCGCAGTAAGAGTGAAATTATGCAAATGCGGTGATCAATTCTTTGGAATTGTTGGTTGCTGTGGTTTTAACAATCAAAAGGTCCCTTTTCCAACAAAGCAACCTGCAGCAACTTTTTGCTAAACAAACTAATTCAGTGAAACTGATTTAAAGTCACTTAGCATTTTAATCTGAACTGTAAATTTAATATATTTTTAAACATAGTATTTGATCTTCTTTGTTTTGTTTATTTTTGCCTTTTTTGGAGGAAGATGTAGGTACATTTTGTAATATTTTCAATGTGCTATACTTTTTGAGCAAAAGCTTAACTTTCTGATGGTTTTTTTGGTAGATTTTCAAATGCATATGCCCACTTTAATTGGTTAATCCATACTTTTGCATCTTGTGAGTCCATAAATTTAACTTTTGGAAGACATTGTTATATATATATATATATATATATATATATATATATATATATATATATATATGAAATTGTCAACTTTTAATGGTCTGGTATTTATTATTCAAAATTGTGAGTATATTAATCTCTATGAGCAATTTATATTTTTGTTGATCACTAGACAAAAAATGTCAAACCAGACACAAGATTAATTGATAGCATCCTCAAAAGTCTGCCCTTTTTGAAAAGTCAGATAGTAATACTTTCAGGGAACTTAAACTTTGAAAATATTACTTTAAAAAAACATTTCTGAATTATACGAGAGTAACTGTAGATACTGTAGTCAGAGTATGTGCTTGTCTTTTACACCTAATAAATTTAAGTTAACACCCAAAAACCTCCTAAAAATAAATACAAAGAACAAAGGTCCCCTTTGATGGATGTGTTTGTCTGTTTTGGTCAGATATATTAAAGGTAAAAAGAGGCACCAAGGGTGACCCCTGCTGTCTGTTAAGACAAAATGAATACTTGATGAAAACTTTACAGGTAATGATCCTCATCGTTGTGCAGTTTTATGCTAAACCTAATTACGATTATGTTAAAGTGTGTGCTTAACAGTTTACTGAAATTATACACACTTAAATTGTACTTATGAAATGAATAACTTTGCTTTCAGCTTCATTTTGTTAGTGTACTGAGGTGCAGAAAAGAGCAACATGAACATTGTGACATGATTTGGAGTTTTATTTGTTTCCTCCAGTTTGGATGACAAAGTTCCAGATGTGGTTATTTTCCTCTTAAAATTAGTTGATTCTTCTTTTTAACCACTTATGGATGATACATTTACAATAAAGCCATATTGCACAAAAATCCCAAGAACATTGACTCTGTTCATACATTTTATAGAGAACTATGATTAAAAGTGTCAAACATTTCCTAACTAGCATGTTTATATTGTTAAATGTCTTACCTGCTTTGTCATTTTGTTTGTCAGGGCCATGAGATGACCAGCATTGGACTCCTGCTGGGTGTGTCTTCTGCCAGACTGGGAACGATGGATATGTCAATCACTCGTTTGCTCAGTATTCACATCCCCGCACTTCTCCCACCCACCTCCACTGAGCTTGACGTGCCTCACAATGTTCAGGTGCGAGCCTGGGGCTTCGCTCTTGGCGTAACATTTCAAAAATTGAGCCATTTTAAATTCTACTTTTTTAATTCTTGCTTTTCCTAGGTGGCTGCTGTCATCGGCATTGGTCTTGTGTACCAGGGAACTGGACACAGACACAATGCAGAAGTCTTACTGTCTGAGATAGGTCTGTTTTTATGTCTTTAAAGTTCACTTTTTCAACTGGTGCACTGACATTTCTGAAAGTTAAATTTTCGGCTTTTGCAAGTATGGTCTTTAAAAGTTAATCCATCAATTACTTTTTGCATTTTACCCCCTGCCTTTAAACCATAACTCATGAATAATCTTTTTGAATGCTTCCAAGCAAGTCATGTTTACTAGTTACATTCTACTTTTTATTTGCACCCTCCAGTTTTGTTAAAATGCATCTCTGGAAAAAAAAAAATCTTGTTTTTCAATATATCATTGACAGGTCGGCCTCCTGGCCCTGAGATGGAGTACTGCACTGACAGAGAGTCCTATTCACTTGCTGCTGGATTGGCTTTAGGCATGGTCTGTCTGGGGGTAAGTCGCACAAATGAAAACACTCTGGTTCTTAATCAGATACAAAAAGTTTGAAGGTTTGAGATTGGTTTTGTTAAAATAAAATCTAGTGGGCTTTTTGTTTTCCTTTGTACTTAAACTTGTAGTAGGGATTTTTGGGTGAAATTTTGGACATTGTCAGATGATGAAAAATGTTTTTTATTTTTTAGAATTTCGATTAGCTCATTGAATTTAACAATGTGTTCTTGAAATCTTCTTTTTGCCGTTGATATTGTGTAGATAGACATTGCAGTTGAAAACTAAAGTTATTATTCCATGTAAGACTCTGGATTTGTCTAGATCTTGCCATAAATACAAGAACTGATTAATTAATTCTTTCTTAGAACTGGTCAGTTGCTTATCTCAGATTCCTAAAATTTGATTAGATTATGAACACATGGTTTGTTGGATGTCAGTTTCAAAACAATCCCGCTTCCTCCTTATCTTTTTCTCACTTTTTTAACCCTATTTAAGTCTTTGGGGTATTTACCGTCTTTAATTTTTTGTCTCTGAAATGTTTTATTTTTGGATGCTGCTTTCTCAAAACAGTCTTTGTATCATTTTTTTAATTACCATTTTTCCAGCATGGAAGTAACCTTATCGGTATGACGGACCTTAATGTTCCTGAGCAGTTGTATCAGTACATGGTGGGGGGGCATCGCAGAGCTCAGGTTGGGGCCAATCGGGAACGACACAAGTCTCCCAGCTACCAAATTAAGGTAACCAGAGGCAAAAAAACTTTATTCTACAGCTTTATGTTCTTGCCTTTCTCCTATGAAAACCCCATGTTAGTTTCTCATTAGTCTGTTACATTTTTTAAATCACTTATTTACACTCCCAGGTCACTTTAAGTAAGAAACAATTTACTTTGTAGAAACCATTAGAAGCACCTTTTTCTCACATTTCACATAAACACTTATACTGATTTGTCAAACATGTACTTGTTGTACAGCGTAAATATAATCAGCTAAAAAAAATTCTCTCCTTAATTGGATAAATTGAACAGCAGATTTTTAATCAGTCTGCAGATGTACTCACTGCAGCCCAAATTCTTGTACTACTTCATCTGTAATGTGACTCAGTTGCCTAAGAACATAGTCTTTTATTTAAATGTCATTAATAAATAATGCAGTTGCAAAATACAGTGTTATTTAATTAACCAATCTTAATAAAAAATCATTGAAACTCTATCAGAGCCCTATCAGAAACCGTCAAAGGCTGTATAAAGCGTATCTGATTTTAATTAGTCTTAATGAAACAGAATACATTATAATGCTAAGATCTTACAAACCCACTAGAGCACGAATACATGTGCAAATTATGAATTGTTTTTATTACTCCAAACCTTCTCTGTTCCTGACTAACAAGAAGAGTTATTTAGCTTTCCATAATTTTAATTACATAAACATAACCAATATTAGATATATTTTGCTAAAAGTTAAAGTAAAAAATATTTGCTTTAGATAAATTTTTGATCAAACCAATTTATAACCTTGTATTATTATAGACTGTGTGATATGATTGCTTCATTTTTGTTTGAATTTTTTTTTATATGTCAGTCAAAATTCTTAAGGACAGAAACTGCTTTCATGAAAAAACAAGTGGCATTTAAGAGGAAAGGAAATAAACGTGAGAATGCAGACTTTTATTTAGCTTGTTTGCATGTTGCTTTGACATGACCTGTGTTATGACATGGTGCTGTGTATATAAACAGAAATAAGCTGAGATTCAAAATGCTAACTTTCAATGTAGGAAGGTGACACCATAAATGTGGATGTGACGTGTCCTGGGGCAACGCTGGCCCTCGCCATGATCTATCTCAAGACCAATAACAGGTGAGAAGAGGAAATCAAATCTCACACAACTTTTATTGACTTTTAAAAAATATTCTGGTGAAGTTATTAGACTTTTGACCTGGTAATTGTACTGTTGATGACCTTTATGCACACAATCCTTTGCATATCCAGAAGTATAACCAAAAAAAATCTAGAGCCTTACAAGTGTATAAGTGGTTACAAGTGTATCAGCTAGTTAAACCATCACCATCTGTGTATTGCTTACATGCAAACATCCTCCCCTCCCTTGATGTGGAAGCTGGCATCTTATTTCACAAACAAGAATTTCCTGAACATCTCCAGGGTGGCCCTGCTGTTTGACAGCAGATCCCAGAGTCCATGTTAACAAGACTGAGAAGTGTGAGAAGTGAAATTCCCTCAAGCATTAAAGAGGAACAAAATATAATGTTTCCATCCTTTATATTAAATAATGTTAAACTATAAACCACATTATTAATGTAGGAATGTGCTTTTGTAACCATAATCCTTGTGGTACAACTCTAAAAGTGATGGTATCAACTTTGGTCTTTTGTTGCTAAATATAGGAACAGACTTTTTTTTTATTTCAAACAGGTGTAGGACTCCTACGATAATCTATGTTGTACAAAATGTAAACAATATACATTTACAGTCAATACATTTATCAATCGACTTATTCAACTTGTAAGATTTCTTTGAAAAATATTTTTCTACAACAAAATCCATAGGAGTTTTAAATTAAACCAATCCAGCTTTTGTTTGTATTATGAGTGTTGTTCTGTTTATCTGCATGCATGTGGACATCAGAGCTTCATAACGTCCACCACAAAACACTCCACAGACTCTTCCACTTCAAATTTGTCTTCTAGTCAAGAACTTCCTGATTCCTCCAAGACTCATCTGATGCTCTTTTGGCAGAGAAGGTGTCGAAAGAAGATATTAACACATCCTTCGGTTCTGGTTCTATCCCCCAGGTCGATTGCAGATTGGCTGAAACCTCCAGACACTTGGTTCCTGCTGGACTTCATTAAACCGGAGTTTCTGCTGCTGAGGGTTGGTGTGCCATTTGCTGTTTGCTGTTTGTTTGTGTGGATATGAGATTTTCTATGTGACAGGGAGGTGCTGCTTGCTTCTTTTTCCCCTTTTCCTAATCAGGTGTATCTTTTTCTCTTGCCTTTCTTCAGACACTTGCTCGATGTATTATTATGTGGGATGAAATCCTTCCCAATACCGAATGGGTAAAGAGTAACATACCCCAGGTGAGAAAACACACACCCAGAAACAAGATGGTAGTATTATCTGTTTTAGATGCTGCTTTCAATGCCCACTATGGTTTTCTTCCTTTAGGATAAAGCTCTAAAGAGCACTTTACTAGTTTAACTATAAATAAGTGCACCTTTAAGACTGCACCTTTATTCTAAATAAAAAACAGTTTTCATCCCCCATAGTCTATAGAAATGAAGGTAGGCCATGAATCGAATGTAGTACTTATTTTGTTGAATGTACCTCACTCCTCAGTAAGTAAGATCACTAAGCTGAAAGGATTCTTCCTCATTGGAAACAGCACAAAGGTTTTTTCAATTGGTAGTAAAACATTCTGGTTAAAAAACTCTAAATAATTACAATAAACTTTAGGTCATTGTTTTTAAAATAAATTAAAAGTAAAAGTAATTTCAACTTCAATCTTTTAATATGATTGGAATATATTTTCAAAATATCATTTGTCCTGTTGCATATGTTGATATATATTCTCACTGATCAACAACACAATTCATCAATGTACCAACTGCTGAAACTTGTCACCAGTTTTTCTTTTTTGTTTCTAGATAATCAGGGAAAATATTAATCCTTCAGAGGACATTAATATGGATGCAATGACGTGAGTGTTTGAGTTTAAATACTGTATGTCTAACATTTCTTTATCCTTCTTTAGTTTGCCCCCTACTTCACTAAACCTAACATTTTATTTGCTTGCATCAGCCAAGCTCAAGACTACATCACGGCTGGAGCCTGCATGGCGTTAGGTTTACGCTTTGCCGGTTCTGCTAATTCTGATGCCTTTGATTGCCTCTATGAGTTTGCCAAGACCTTCATGAAGATCATGTCCTTTGCTGGGACAACTGCTGTTGGCGCTGTGAGTGATTTCCTTTGGATCCTCCTTGTTTGACCCCTCAAATTTCATGACAGATGCTTATATGTAAATTTAAAAAAATCTCTTTCTTTCTCTGCATGTCCAAACATGTTCGGACTTTTCCAGCAGACCAGTTATTATAACCTGCAAACAGGCCTATCGATGATTCTTCTGGCCATGTCTATGACAATGGCTGGTACTGGAGACCTGAAGGTCCTGCAGCTGTGTCGCTTCCTCCACAAGCGCACTGGTGGTGAGATGAACTACGGCTTCCACATGGCTCATCACATGGCCCTTGGTTTGCTTTTCCTGGGAGGAGGCAGGTGAGGCAAAAGCTCTTATCGAGTTTCATATGTGTGTTTTGAATAGGTCTATATTAGTTAAACAAACACAAGAAAACTGCTGTTTATCAGCAGATTTAAGGTAAGATATGAAATGACAGAAAGGATCATTTGGTGCAGCTCCAGCAATTCTTTCTTCATGTGGTATAAATGCTGTGGAAAAAGAACACTTGGGAGCTTATTTTATTTTCAACAAAATGTTTTTAACAATGTTACTATTAGCTATTACTGTACTTCTTTGTCAACGTTCCATTTCCTCTCAGAAACTCTAAACATTTTTAAGAAGAGATGTTTGTAGATGAGTTTCTGTACTGTGAGTGGTCAGTAAAGTAAATAACAGTGCATAATTGTTGTTTACCTTCGATTCTTAGCCTTTTAATGTTTTTGAACATAAAAGTAAAAAAAAAAAAGATTCTCAAAGCATAGGCAGTATTTGTTAGTATAATTTCTTTAGGCTTATCTTTTTTTTTCTTCTTCCTTGACCTTGTTGACTGAAATGTCACAACAAGGTGATTACGCATTCCAAACTGTTAAGGTTATCCTAAGGTTTCCCTTAAATTTGACACTTGTGGGCTGATATTTCGTTGCAAATAAGGATGCTACTGCCTGAAGTAATTGCTAATGTGAATTTCAAACTTCATTGACCCGTGTCATGAGTTTAATTATATTCCATGTACAGCCTGTCACAAAACACATGCCAGGGGCATTTTGTGAGGCCAAGAACTGTGCACATCTAAGTACAAACAAAAACACACCCACTAGATTTGGGTTTGTTGCTTCTGGGAGGGACCAGGTACCACATAAACCCACACACACATGCTGTGTGTTAGTCACATAAATACACAGCTGTATATTGAATTGCGTTCATGCACACAGACACAGGCATTCAACAAACCAGGTTTCTCAAACTTTGCCTGAGATGTATTTATTGCAAAAGACACAAGAGCTTCCACTCTCTCATTACATATTGCCAATGTGTCTCCACCTACAGCCATAATCAGATCAACCTTTTGATTTGAATGAGGTCATTTTTTATTTTAGACTTGCCAGCTGCAAGCCTTTAGCTAGATCAAATGACATAAACCCAAGTTTGTATGCTTTACTGCGGTTCCGCTGAGGTCGCAGGTCAAACTGAAGAACGGGAACGTCCCACTCCTTCATCTTCCTTCATTCTCCTCCTTGTTTTATTGATCATTCAGTTTCTCTATTTTCAGCATTCAAATTTTTGATTCATACTGTAACTTCCCTTAAGCACATTTTACTGTTATCACCTCATTGTGGCCATTCATCTTTTTTCTCTTTCATTCCCTCACCTGTTTTCCATTGCTAATTTCCAGCTTGTAGTTCCTGTTTTTTCCCTCTGTCTTTCACCCTTCCTGCTTCTTTCTTTCCTTTTGACTATTTTTTTTTCTTCCTAGTTATAAATGGAAACAGAAGCGAAAGTTAAATATCCTTACACATTTTTTCAAAGATCCAGAATCCAGATCAACATTTGCAGAAGATGTTATAACTTTTCTTTCCACACATATATATTTTTTGTTGGATTTAAATTATTTAGTAGAAAAGTTACTTTTTTGCTCCACATAGGCATATATACATTTTTAACATAAGTTGTCCACATTTCAATTATGTAAGTAAGGCATTTTTCTCTAAAAATCTCGCCTTAAAGTCGTTTTGAAAACCTGCAAAGTTTTGGCATTTAGGAATCTAATAACATTTGTCAACTCAACAAATCCAGTTTTTTTATTTTTTGTTCTGAAAATTCTGTAGGAATATGAAAATTCCTTAGCACTTTTACCTCAAAGGTTTTTCAAGGTAGTTTTTATGGACCTGTTTTATCCAGAAATGTTCATTTGATAAAAAAAAAGAGAGAGCAAAAAAACTTTCAGATTTTTTTCCCAATTCTTTTTTTTTTTTTTTGCAAGAACTTATACACTTGTAAAATTTGTGTGATTTAAAAAAAATTCTAAAAGCTCCACTCAAACTATATATTTTTTCTATTGTAAAAGCTTTCCCAGTGGTCTTCTAATTATTATGATGCTGTTTTTAGCCAAAATCAAAAAGCCTGTCGTTTTTTTAAGACATAGTTTCTGCAACACGGCAGGATTTAATCAGAAATACTCATCTGGATTGTGGCAGGACTGTTTGCGTGAAAGTCAGCTCTGCTAATTTTCCCATCAGCTCCTTTGTTTACACTTTTCTCCCACTAGCTCATAGAATGTCACAAGCCCAAGCTAACATTAGCGTAGCAAAAAACCCTGAGCTTTTTCAATCCACAGGTTTTTATCTGCTCCTGATCCAATGTGATTTAAATAAAGAAATACTAGGAAATGCTGTTTTAAATGTTACATTATTTTATACATGTCCTCCATTATCAGAAAAACGCTACAAGAACATGGTACTGGTAAACACACCAAAAACACGATTTTCATTTGAGTGAATCTTTAAGACCTGCTTAGTTCCAAAAATACAAAAAAAAAAAAGAATTTACTAAGAGAATATATCAGTGCTTTTAAAGGCACTAGCTGTACCTCGCAGCTTCAAGTTAGTCATTAATATTTGTGAATTTTGCAATATTCTCTCAGACACTTTTATGACAGTTACCTATGGCGACTGTTTTTGACTTATAAATATGCGCTGAGGGAATTAAATGTTCTTAAATACATCAAGCATGACACGGGCAGTCATTAAATTGAAGCGCAACATCTTCTGCTGCAAGCAACTGTCGAGTGGTCTCATCCGTAACCTTCCAGGCACAGGCAACGTTCATTGTTTGACCCAACATTATTATAATCACCCCTTTAGTCAAAGTACTCATTCAGCTGTCAGCTATTATGTTTAAGAGCTTCTGTTCTGGCCTTTGACAGAGTCCAGATTGCACACATGTAATTTAACTAGCAAAACTGTAGTTTTGTTTAAACTGTTTAACTTTGTGAAGATAGTTTTTTTTTTTATAACTATGAAATGTTTTGTGAATAACAAAATATTTATTTTCAGAGGGAAATGGAAATGGAAATTTGCACATTTAGTGATGTCTTCTGCCGCTGTGGCTTAAGTATAAGTCTAAATAAGAAGAATTGCTTTTCTATTTCTTTTTTAAGGTATACTCTGAGCACCTCTAATTCTGCCATCGCTGCTCTCCTGTGTGCGTTGTACCCTCATTTTCCTGCTCACAGCACAGACAACCGGTGAGACCAAAACACACAACAGTAAACTGCAAACTAACAATAAAAATGCCAGACGGCACCATTTTATACTGATAATACGGCAGATTTATTCTGAAAGGAAAGCATGAGAGAATGAGCTTATTTGACTCTAGCTTGAAAGCATTATAATTGTATTGTATAATTAGAACAACATTACATAAGTTCAATTCAATTCAATTCTTCAAGGGTTAACATTAGTTCACATTTATTTTTTGTATACACACTGAAATTATTACCTAAAAGAAAACTGAAAAGGTGTTTCTGCTGCAGTTACCACTTGCAGGCCCTGAGGCACCTCACTGTTCTGGCTACTGAGCCGCGCCTGCTGGTTCCTGTGGATGTAGACTCCCTAAAGCCTTGCTATGTCCTCTTGGAAGTCACCTATAAGGTAAGTGTCTACCTTTAAAAATAAAGATAAACAAACTTAAGAAAATTAGCTTCTAAAGGTATGTCAAGCAACCTAATAAACCTTCACTTATAAATTTTTTCATATTTTATCTTTGTTTTTGGTTATTTTTTTACAATTGCACAAAATAGCTTAAGCAAATGTTCCATCTTTTTTTCTCATGCAAATTTTTTGGTCTTGCATGCTAATGCTTTTGTTAATTTATGATCTCTATGCGATAAACTGTTTTTTAAAAATATTATCTTTACCATCATAGTCTGTCTATATTACTACAAAATATTTAAAGAAGAAGTTTTGTATTACATTTATTACAAATAGTTCTCTCATAACCTCTTAGAAATGTTAGTGTGTAGATTCATGGCTTTTTTTGTCTAGCTTTGTTTGTGTTCAAATAAATGCTCTACTTTTGCAATCATAAGAATATTTAAAAAATAAATACTTTTTTAAGAAAACTACTTAATTTAAGGCATTGTGCTTAAACAGGAAGTGAAGTTACAGATCAATTGAATCAACAACATCGTTGTTCTCTGGAAAATACATTTTATATATGTGACTGAAGCTATTGTTTTAAATAAGAGGAAGTGGAAATGCCCTTCAAACCAAACTATAAAATTTGTTCATTTAAATCCTTTTTAAGGAAATTGTTTCAAAAAGTCAAGAGCAACAGACACAGAAGCATGTTACCCTTTGAGCTGTGTGTCAGCCTGTTTTCTGCCTCTTTGGACACTCCACAATGAATTTGTATGCGTCATCTCATTATTAAGCAAATTTATTGGGCCTTATTTAAACTGTCACCTGTGCTTAGCAAAATGTTCACGCTGTCTTTATGGTTTGTTTTTAACAAAAAAGAATGAGGTATCATACAACTAATTTAGAACACATATCACTCAACTAATTTAAATTCTTTTAGAGAGTATAAACTGAGGACAATAAAAGGATTCTCTCACTTTGAAATATTATTCTGGCCTGAATTTACACGCTACTTCATGTCTTCACTCATGAAAGATTCTTGAAGGTTGACGCTCCTGCTGAAATTTAGGCAGTCAGTCTTTCATTTGGCTCTCAGCAGAAGGCTCAGCTTGATTCTGTTAATGCCAGCCGTCATGATTTTTGTTTTTGCGTAGGAGTCAGATTTTTTTTTTTTTATCATCATGTTAAATTATTTATTTGGGCTCCTGTTGTTTTTTTCTGTCAAGTGGAATTGGTAACAATAGGTTTTTATCCTGCTTAACATTGACTTGGGTGCAGAGTGTGAGGTGACGGACAGTGTGGACATGAGTCATGTGCTTCACATGTGATAAAGAGGCAGCTTTTTCTTGTTTTAGGACACCAAGTGGTACAAGGAAACAACCGTAGAATTGATGGCTCCCACCCTGCTTCCTGAACTGCATCTTTTGAAGCGGGTAAATCCGAGTCCAGTTCTGTGCTGCACCCAAACCTCATGAGAAGACCGGTCTAAAACATTTAATGCAATATTATCCATAGGTGAGGGTGAAGGGCCCACGTTATTGGGAACTGTCTGTAGACCTTAGCAAAGAAGCACAACATCTGAAGTGAGTGAAAACAACCCTTGCAGGAAGTTTTAGATAAATGCAGTGATTTTTTTAATAGCACATATATACAAGTCTGCAACTTCACATTTTTGTTTTTTAGCATCCTGTTCTCTTATGTGCTTATGGTAATTCCTTGAATTTACATTAGAATCCTCCTAAGTATTGATGTAATAATCAGAAATATTTTCTTTAGATCAATTCTATCAAAAGATGGCGTTTTGTACGTCAAACTTCGGGCTGGCCAGTTGCCCTACAAAGATGACCCTCAAGGTTGGAAAAGCCTCCTGGCCACAGCCATCAACCACTTGAACTCTGGAGTCAGGGCTTTTAAGGTAAGCTCTGTAGAGCTGAGCTGTCTCAGAGCGTTGGTTGGTTTTGAGATGATGCATTCAGTGAATGCAGTATCTGAATTCTGCTGGGCTTGTTCACTGCAAAGCACCAAAGAATTAAGTTCCCTGCTGGAAAAGTGTATGTGTTGTTCTGTATTAGGACCTCTTTCCGTAGCTGATTTAGCATGCAATAGTTTCAGTGTTTTTTTTAGGATAGAATAGGAAAAAAAAATATGATGGTAAGTAAGTATATGTACGTAAGTAATTATGTATAAGTAAGTTACGTAAGTTAGTATTAGTATGCATGTATAGGTAAGTTAGTAAATATATGTAAGTAAGTATAGGTAAGTATTAGTAAGTAGCTAAGTATAAGTAAGTACAAGTAAGTATAAGTAAGTTAGTATTTTGCTGGTTTTATTTTGCTTTAGACAGATTTCATCTTCTGTAACTGGAAAAAAAAAAAAACACGGATAAAGATTTTAATGTATCACTGAGTTTTGATACCTGTATCTTTCTTTTGAGATAGGATTTAAAAGTAGAGCATCACATTAGTGAAAATCTGTGGTAAATAACTTCACCTCCTGCCCTCTGAGTGGCCCAGTCATGGCAGGGTGTAACTGCAGGTTCAGCTGCGTGGCTTTAGGACCATTACTGCTTTTCTGATTAGCCTCTGAATGTTGTTAATGCACCTGCTGGTCTGAAGCGGGAAAAATGCACCTCGTTGATTCCACTTGTCCTCTCTGTCCTTGCTCTTCTTTCTTTGTTCAACTTTTCATTTTTTTACTTCCATTCATCTGTTCTAACTCAAATTCACATTATGTCTTCGTTTCTAAACTCCCCTAACTCATTATGTAGATTGATCATCTTCTGTGTTTTGTTTTCTTACAGCCTGAAGCCATCTCTACTTTTACCTCTGAACCTGTTCTCATCTCCTTCGCCGAGTTCTTCTGTAAAACATCAGAAGGGATGAAATACGTGAGTAGATGTAGTGAGACAGTTGTATTTGCAATACCACTAATTAGGGCTGGGCAATATTGATTTTTTTTATATCACAATATTGTTTTTTTTTTCATATCAGACAATAACGATATATATCACGATATATATATTAAATAATATTTTTAAATTTGAACGTTCTGTGGCTCATTAGAGAAATGTGTAATCACCCGCAGGTGGCTTAGATTTCCTATCGTACTTTAAACGTATTAGATGCACTGAAGGAACATGGTGCAACAGTTTTTTTTCCCCCTCAGAAAGCTAAACATTAGTGATAGTAATATAAAATTAGATATTATAAGCTAAACTGAAAATTAAAGCAAAAACTTTCAAGTTTCAAAAGAGAACATAAATAAAACAGAACACTAAACCACTTAAAAACAGAACAATAAGTAAATTCTAATGTTTTCAAGTTTTAGAGAAAAACATGTCATTGTCAACATCTTGTGAATAAGCTAGGAATTAAAAAGCAAATTCTCAGAATTTCTTCTTGTAGTTTAGACTTGCTGCTGCAAAGGTCTTAACTTTCTTGCTCTTGCTGGAGAATTGTTTATTTCAGTCTGAGCTTGAGCATGCTTGGTGGCACTGCTTCAAGTTGGTGGTATTTCTAGTTTTAGAAGGAACATGCCTTCTTCACAATTTGTACTGCACGTTACTTTGTTTTTTGTCGGATTTTAAATAACTAAAATACCTCCACAAAGGGGCTGAAATTTTATTTTTGAAACACTTTCCAGGTTGTTTGGTTGATTTAAAAAAAAAAAAAAAAAAAAAAGATCTACCAGCCAAACATATAATTTGTCAGTCAAATTCTAACACTATTTAACACAGAAATGCCTTAGGCATTTTCCTTTTTAGGTAACTTTCAGATTTTTTTTTTTTTTAGGAAAATGCAATTGTATCAAAATAATTTATAAATGGTATGAATATGTCTTTACTGTCATTTAACCATAAACTCAAATTCAAACATCCTGAGAAAACAAGGACAGATTTATTAGAGATTTCCTAATTTTACCTCCAGGTGATCACATTTTATATTAAACCATAAGACAAAATGCCTGGAAACAGTATATTGTTTTGGTTTATTGTCATTATATATCATTATTAACATTAAAGCTGCAGCTTTAAGAGGCAGGAGGATTGAGCACAACATCAGACTCTGTTATGCTACACAGACACTGCTAAAAAAGTGGTTTCAATTCTTGTATTATTTAGAAAAAACAGCCTTTGTTAATGTCCTATGAATTAATCTTATTGTATTTATCTACAGCGTCTTAAAGGCCGGTCCGTGAAAATACTGTCCGACTTTAAACCGGTCCGTGATAACACAGGACACAGAGAACAGCTAGTTAGCGCCATAGCATTAGTGGCAAGCAAGCTAGCATCATAACATTAGTGTCTAACAACAGTGATGTCTCTAAATCAACACATTCTATTTATTACTTTATGTGAAGCAGCTTTATCCTCCAGTTCTGACTGTTATAGATCGCCACATATTTCGCTGTTTCATCAGCCAAACTAAACGCTGCACAGAGGAAGTGACCGCCGGGGTGGATGTTGTGTTGCGTGTGTTTTGTTTATCTCCCGTGCAGATGGTAGAGAAAAAGAGGACGAAAGAAATTCACCAAAAGAAGAGCTAATAAACATGACTAAGCTTTCACAATCATTTTCTCTCCATGTGGTGACTAATCCTCTAACTTTTACTCACCAATGGCGTCTTGCGAGTGTTAATTTTGGACCCTTAAAAAAAAGTCTGTCACGGCTCATAGGCTAATTTTACTATCGAGTTAAGTACAATCGGGATATTGATAGCTATCGTTTTATTGCCCAGCCCTACCACTAATCAGTTAAATCAGTTACTATTAAACTATCTCTGTCTGACTGTCATAAATATTGGCTGAAAATTGTAACTTGTTTTCTTTCATGTGTGTGGGGTTTCTTCTTAAAAGGAAAAATGTAAAAGTTTTGTGATTGAATTCACCCACAGCTTGTTTTAGAACAACAACCACACCATGTTCTCAGGTTCCTACATCAGCTTTCTATTCAAATGTGATGCTTTGTTTAGACCTCACAGTCCATCCTGAGTTTAGATCTACGAGCCTGAGTGTTTTCATCTGCTGCAATGAGATGTGAGAACTTTGTTGAACATTTTTAAGTGAAAATGAACTGTTAGATAATAGTTGTAAATCGAGATAATGGCATCACAAATACAGTCAGAGCCTCTCTCAGCTTCCTTAAATACATTATCAGATCCTTCTTCAGATGAGCACCAAAAAGCACAATGATTTTTTTTCTTTTTTTTTGTGTCATACTGCTGTCAGTGCTTTATTTAACTTTATCTTTGTGATCTGAAAGCTGAAAGCAGTTTAAGAGCATTTTATCTTCTACTTGGGCTCGTGTCAGTGGGAGTTTGCATTCACATTTGACAAGTTTGCAAATATTCAGTTGTGAATCATAATTCTAGCTGCACTCGTAAAGGGAAAACCACATCTTAAAAATGTGTTTATTTGCTGTCTCCTTTATATTTTATGCCAGTTTATTCAGCCTTCGTTTTTTTAGGCCTTTAATTCTAAACCACATTCTTTCAATGGAGAGGAAGAAACTGGGAATTCCCCCTCAGAAAGAACTGATTACAAAGTTTTAGGAAAATCCAAGTTGTTTTGAAAGCTGCAATTGAAGCCCTTAAAAAAGTCAGTGTCAGACTTCTGCATTTGTTTGACATAAAGAATTGTAATGTATTTCACAAACATCCTTGATTTTCATATAATTTAATTAGCTTAAAGTTATGATGGACGCTGTCTCTTATTTTTTTATTTCTATTTTCTTTTTTGTTAATTTGATTGGTTTGTTTGTCAAGGCCACGAGTTAGTGTTAGGACAACAACTTTATTTAAATGCACTGTAACTGCCTGTAATTGAATTTAACAAATAATTGGAATTTCTATCTTTATTTTGCTTATTTTCCACCTGTCTCTTGGCGTGAAATAACTGCACTGATGTGCACATTTATCAGGATGATGTTCTTCTTTTTTTTCCTTTTTTTTAATTCAGAAAAAATTGTGAAATCATAGATTGGTAAATTACATGATAAGAAGGTCACAACCAGATGAGTAAACATGTGAATAGAAATCATTTTTAAAAAATTTTAACGAGCTCTTCCTTGAAATATATTTCTGTTTAAAACAAAAAGATTGTGGACATACATTGTGTACTTTCAATATTTCATTACCTATTCTTCCACTAGAGTAGGCAGAAAATGATGGATAATATGGACTGTTATAATCAAAAATAACACTAGAAGGTTTTTCAGACTATAAATAAGACTATAAATATTTAGAAGATTGTTTTAGCAGTTAGTAAATGTGCATTTGGCCCACTGATCTGAAAGCATTTAGTTTTTTACCTTTTTCTTTTGCAGAAAGAGGATACTCAATTGCTGTTTTCTGCAATGCTGTATGAATGTGTGACAAAAGAGTGTCCAGAGATGCTGCCCACGTATATTGCTATTGAGCAGGTAACGTTTGAAAAAATAAAGTAAAAACCATGTCTTTAATAAAAAATGTCAGATTCGTTAAAAGATTTGGACAGGATAAACATGTAGCCTGTACATTGAAGAATTTAAGTTCCAGCATGTTAATCATAATCTAAGCTATGTTATGAACATACCGTGACGTAGAGAAAAAATGAACTTCTGGAAAGCTAGCATTAAACAACTTAAATTACTGTAACAACCAAGCCTTTCAGAACTGTCAGATCTTTACTGTTACTCCCCCAGGCAGTGACCGCTCTGCGCCACGGTGACCTGCAGCAGACGTTTCCCTTGTGGCAGCTACGTCTGGTGATCGAGTTCTGGGACAGAAGAATTCTATGGAGTTCTGGCAATGGCCATGACACTTTGCTGACATCAGAGTTTCTGCCTGTCATGAAAAATGCTGTAGATGTGGCTCTGGACAGTTGGCTTAAAGGTGAGGAGCTGGTTTGATGGACACACAAATAAAGTCAGTCAGTTTTTTTTTTTCTTTTCTCACCAGTCCTGAAGGTTCCCCTATCCGCCTGTTCATCTGGTCCAACACATGTGGTTTAAAAAAAATGTGGCCCACTATCCTCAGTTTCCAACCTGATCCATCATCTGCAGGACATGAGACTTGTGGGAACTGGTGCCAGTATCATAATGCCAGCATATAAAATGCCCTCATGTCACATGCTTCAGTTTAGGTTTTATTTGTGTAACAGTATAAGATCCATGTTTTTAATAATTATTTGTAGTATTTTTTTTTAATGCTTTTTAACAACTTTTTGCTGCAAAAAAGTACTTAATGAAAAAATATTGATTCTTTAGGTTTACTGAATACACACTAGACCACAATATAATTAAATGCAAACAAACCTTTTATCAATTGAATGATTAGGCTATATTGTTTTTTCTAATTATTATTTTAGGGAAGTACATAAACCTGATATATTTTGTAAATAACTATAGAAAACGAGGGTCTGTTCGCATAGAAAAAGGGGCTTTGTTTTTAATAGAATTGTATTGTGTAGGTGGTCATAAATAACCAGCACAGTCTCACACCTGCCAACCTGCAGATACTTTTCCCTTTTTTGCATCTTGCAAAATGATGGCTATTTTAACTCACTGTGACTCAATATGTATATTATAATGACAAACTAAGTGTTTCATATTTATTAATTTAAAAAAAACACTTGATTTTTGCATTATGGCCCATATTTTTTAAAGTAACTGGAAAAAGTGTAAACATGAGTGTAAAACCTAATAACATTCGATGCAGACGTGGTGGAAAGTGTAATCTGTCCCACTCTTAGCTTTCAAAAGTGTCCACATCAGGTCATTTGTGAAGCCTTTGCAGCAGGTAACGGCCTCTTTGAAGGGAGGTGTGTTCCACTGGAGACCCAGTCAGCAAGAAAAGCATGTGACAAGCATCAGCTGAGCAAAGTCAGCTGTCACACTGGCTCTTTTTCAAGTTGCAATAACTTACGATGCTTGAAGGAAAAATATGTTTGTCATCTTCTGTCAGGGAGTGTTCTTGTTTTGACTTGAAGGACAGATGCCAACATTTTTTTTTTTTTTTTGTCAACTGCGTATTGCACGAGAAAACATTCCTATTTTCAATCACATGAGCTGAACGTGTTCCAGCTAGTTTTAATGTAAAGGCTGTTGTGTATTAATTTCATGTTTCAATGTTAAACAGACACCCAAACAAACACCCTCCAAACCTTCCACACAGAAACACAATTTTGGAGTACAAAACACACACCTAGAAGCGTGAGAAACAAGTGAAGGGATTGTGTCAACATCTCAAACTCACCTTTCTTTTTTGGTGTTTTGTTTAGCTTTTTGTTTCTGTTAGAGAACAAAAAAAAAACTTGGCCAATAATCTCAGGAACTCTCACATGAAGGCTTTTCATAACTGACATATTTTTCAGCCTTTTCTAAAGTGCGGTAAAATAGGAATGTCTCAAGTCACACGTAAAAACAAAGCTAAAAATAGTCAAGATAAATAAATATTTCATGAATGAAATGCACTGCCACATCTTACATTCCTTTCATTGCACGGTTAAAAAATGATCAGAATTGCTTTCTTAAAGTTGTTAGTTTTATAAAGGCAGCATATTTGTGGCATTTTTGATCCAATAAAGGCTACTGGGAGGCAGTTCAGTAGAATTCCCAGAGTTTTGGTGGCTGAAGTAATTTATTTCTTTGTGTCACTTAAAGTATTTCCCCAAAAGCAACAACTGTACATTGATTTTGGGTGAGGTGCAGATTATTTGGGTCATTGATTGTCACGTTTAAGTTTGTGAATCTTATCGTTTAACAGCTGCTCCTTCACCTTTTAAAGAGCTGGGTGTTGCTGCATTGCAGAGTAAAAACTAAGTACACCGCCCTTACAAAATTGTTGACTCTGAACTGGTTACAGCTCACAATAAAGAAGCTGATCCGTCAGGGTGGAGTGGTCTCAGAAAAAAGTTCTCCTTTAAAGCAATTATAGTTTAGGTTGTCTTGTTTCACTTCACTGAGTATGTATTTTCTAAAAGACAATAATTCTAAGCTTCACTGATATGAAAACATGTTCCACTCCATGTGTGGGCATAAAAAGAGGAGGATTTAGAGAATACTTTTTTACTGAAGCCTGTCACCACACAAAAAAAGAAATAAAGGCTAATTCTCTATAAAGTAATGTGGTTGAATGAGAGGTGTTTAAAGGGACATTACCGTTTTGCTTGTTATAATGGCTTGCTAAAGGCTTCAACTCCAAAAATAAATAAATAAAAAGCTAACCCTTGTGTTTTTCTTCTGCAGAAAACAGTGTTATCGTGAAGTCCTACATGAGGGGGCAGGTTCTCTCCAGAGAAGCCCAGTCCTTGATGCTGGCCTGCTTCTTGATTTATCGCTCCATCCCCTTCTTGAAGAACACGCGCACACAGCTGGAGGGTGAGTCCAACAGATGTTAACACAAAACAGTACAGCGTTGACTCATACATGCTGCCCTGAGCTGTCACAGCTACACTGCGGCACTTGGTCGTTTTAATTGAATCGTAGTAAAATTTCAGTGCTTCTTTTTTTTCCTCTTTACAGGCTGCAATTCATTTGGGGATTTGGTGTCACACAGCAGTCAGCTGGGTATTCCTCTGAGAGACTTGCTCCGGCTGGTACCCATCCTGCTGGAATCCACTACTGGATCCCACAGTCTCCTGGGTTTCCCTCTGCAGGCATTTTCTTCATGATCTATTGAACTGATCAGCAGGTTTATAGACTTAGAGATGAACATTGGTCAATGCTGGAGTTTCAGATGGGACTGAGTTCAACACACAGCCTGTAGTAATATGTTGCAAGTATGATGCAAAGTTCAAGTCACCTTGGGTTGTGATGTGGCATAACTGCTACAAACTGTCTTGTTCTCAGCTTAGGAGTGTAACAAAACAATGACAGTTTTTGTGTAATATAATCTTGTATATAGATTTTTTTTACATTTCTAAAAAGGTATGCTGCAGTCATAAGTTTTATGTGCCATTGTAGTGAAACATCAAACCTGAAGTTGGACTTAAAAAAAAAATAAAAAGACTGAAAACATGCAGGCAGCTTCATCACCCTCCTGCTGAGTATAGACGTGAATGAGGATTCCTGCTTAAACTGTGTAAATAAACCAAAACACGACAACACAAATCTCTGCACAATTCATAATTATTGTGGTTAACAGAAACCTCATTTACCCTGTTGCTCTGTTAATGCCTATCTATTGTGTCTTCTTCGTTGTAGGTCTCCACTTTAAAGTAGTGGTGCCCCGCATGTTCTTTTATGATTGTATCACCAAAAGCTTAAAAGCAGAGTCTTTTTGTTTAGCCTTCTTCTGTTTTATCTATATTTTCTTTTTGTTTAACGCAGATGCGATTGCTGCGTGATTGCTGCATCCCTGTGGTAAATGAAGGTTTTTTTGAAGTCAGTGTAGGATCAAAACAGGCTGCTCTGTGCTGCATTGGGTGGTTTCCCACATTAAAGAGTCTCCCTCAGCTTCCAGTTAAGAATAGATGTGATTTCGCCCACATTTATTTGCTCATGTAGGGAAAAAAAGGCAGCTGGCCTTCAAGTTTGTGTTTTGTCTCTTAGGTTGACACAAAATCACATCATTGAGTCTGAAATCTGAAGTTTTTCCAGCTGTTTGCCTCATATATGACACAAGAGTAAAAACTTACTTAAAATGTCACCTTTATATAAGATGACTTGTAGTAGTCTGCGTTTAAAGTCTTTCTGTTGATTAAATTAATCAAACTGGTTGGTCACATCCAAAATAGAATAGTGGGGCTTTATTTGATATTTTATAATAAATACGAGAAGGAGATTTTGGCTTGTATTTCCACATTTTTAAACTGTAAAAATTCATACCATAATCCATTTGGATAAGGTGTGAGAAGGCTACAGATGCTTAAGATTCCCATAAGGAGAAAAAACAGAAACACAAATCTGGCCGTGTGTTGAGGCTGTGGACGTTGGGATCCGGTTAGATTTCTCAGTCACAGAGGAATGTGGTGTTTGCTCAAATAGACGTGGGACTTTCCAAACACAGCGTTAACACATCATACTGATTTTATCTTCTTCTTTTTTCCCCCTGTTTTTTATGTTTGAATTTGTTTTGACCTCAAGTACATCATTTAAGGGGAGTTGGCTACCAAACCTACAGAGAAAAGATGAATTAAAAGGTGCTGCCCCATAGCAATCAAACAGACAAAAACGTGTGTGAAGATGCAGATGTGTGCAGAGCAGATCATGGGTTTTAACCCAGCTCGATGACCTCAGCTGTGTTTTATTCAAAGCATTTACGGTCGCACCTGAATATTTATTAAGTTTGATATTTCCTTTCATTCCAGACTAATTACTGAGTCAGTAGAGCTTCTACATTGTAATGAACCCAGTTTGAAATGTAAAGAATTTTAACCAGTGGATGTGGCAGCAACTCCTCCAAGCAGAGAGTTACATTGCTCAGATTGTTCTGCTGTGTGTTGGAAGTGTCTTTCAATGAAAGCCCTTGCTTTCGTTTTTAAACACACACAGTCTTGGATTTCGATGCCTGGCCAGTCTCGGAATCCCTCTTGTCTTTGTGGTTGAGTGTGGGAGGGTGAGCTGTTTTTTGTTTAGGTTTCTGTCTCAGAATATTTCTAACCAATAGCTCTAAGAACATTCCAGAGCAAATGGAAAACATCCGAACAAACAAGTGGTCCACGCCCTGCTTGCAGAGCTGAAGTACAGAGAGCAGCTCCTCCAAACTAACTCTTCACATCATAAAAACTGACCTCTATGTTTGGAGACTTTTTTTTTTCCAAGTCATACTTCAAGGAGCCACATTTAAAAACTGCTCTGTTATGGAGTTTCAAGCTTACCCTCATTCTAAGCCCAGTTTGACTGGTTTAGGTGAAAACATTTTCTTTTGCAACATCTGTTGTGCACAGAACCACCCATGCTCAAACACTGTCTGCTTCATGAAGCACTAAACAAGTAAAAACTGCAGGGATTTAACCTCAAAAAGTCCCTCAAATAGCAACCAGACACGATTCACATACACTTTTTTTTTTATTAAAATGAACTTTAAGGCCCACGCCTGCATGTTTCTTAATTTGCCACGACAGTTGTGGTTGATGCTGTTGTTTTCCTTCATTGTTGTTATCAGTCACGACTGGATAGATAGACCAGGCATGGTAGTTGAGTGCACAGAAATGGCAGCTTCTCGTTTTTTTCCATCTCTTCAGGTAATGAACATTAAACAAAATTAAAATTGGCTCTGACAGTCAGCTTCACTGAACGTTTTTGTCTACCCAAAACAAATTCCTTTTAATGTGTGATTTAATTACAAGCAGGAGAGGATTGTGTGCCAAATTGAACTTATCCAAGACATAAACAAATGACAGAAAAATGTGAATGAGAGGCTTTTAGCTCTTAGTGTGGTCAGATTTTCTCCTAAATGGTCTAAAAAGTCCCTATGCACATAAAAAATAATATTCCACTTCCCTTCGTTTTTGTTTTATGCATAGCTATGCTTTGCATGGCTACTACTCTTTAGGGACTTTGGTAATCACAAAAATCTTATAATTGATGGGCAAATATAAATATGTTGTTATAATCCCCATCTGTAACAGCTGCCTTCAGTTAAATACAAGGCTTTCATTTATTTTGCAATTATTTTGTTGATCCATTAATTCTTTTTCACAAATATTTTTATGAAGATTTTAAGTCCAGATGCCAAATTTAAACAATTGTTTTTCATGTCATTTTCCTCTGCTGTTTTTTTTTTTTTTTTTTTTGCATCAGCTGTCTTTGGGCAAAAAAAACAGCAATTATTGAAAAAAAAAAATGCCTCCAAGACAAGTTTAAGACTCTCTCTCTCTCTCTCTCTCTCTCTCTCTCTCTACTATAAAGAATTGAAAAAAATTGCTTTAAATCTGAAGTTAAAAATTCTACACTTTCACTGATTCTATTGACATTTTTTTGTCCTTAAAACTCTGACCTCAAGCCAATTAGCACTGTTGCGCACAATTAAAACATTTATTTGACTTTTTGAATTTTTTGATTAAATTATTTGATACTAAGCATCTCATTAGTTATTAAATGCTTTAGATATTTCCCTGCCATCCCTGTGTCAATGGACAGTTTATATAGTAAAATATGTAGTCCTCCAGGATCCTGTTGCAATTTTATTTGCCTTGTGATCTCCATGTGGCTTTCAGGAAACACACCGTGCTCTACGTGTCTTAGCAAATATTTCAGGGAAATGTCACATGACGTGGACCAGTAAAGTGAGCCAACAGGAACTGGATTCGCCTGGGGGTGTCAGATGTTCAAAGTCTGCTGTTTTAATTGGTCTTTAGACTCCACTGATGATCTTTGTCAAAGCTTCTCCAAGTACCACATCTTGTGATGCTAAAGGACCACATGTGTGCAAAGTAAACAACAGAGAGCAAACATTTCTCATTTTTTAAGTCAAACAGTTCCTCATGATGACAAGAAAATGATTTCAATGTTTCAAGATGCAGATTTTGAGCATGGAGTCATGTAATGTGGTTTTTACCATTATACGTCAACCAAACCACTAAAGCAGATACTTTGATGACCATTTACTGCTTTCCAATGGAGCAAATGAATGACAACATTTTGACGTGATCTAATGAATGATAGATCATGTTTTGTGTCTGACAAATATGTGTCTGTATGACACACTATCGTCAAAATAGCTGAGAACCAATCCTGCATTAAATTTCTACTGAAGCGGTAGTTAGACTTACTGCTCATATCCCAAACACCCTGAAGCATCTCCAAACAGCATGACAGGTCAGCTCACAGAGGTCAAAGGTGTAGTTACAGAGTAAGCTAAAAACAAGCACAAGCCCTGTTTATAAATCCGCTGTGGCTTATGAAGGTCAACACTAATGCTAAAGGTAAATCTCCAAAATCTTCCAAATGTTGTACCCTTGGGCAAACTGGCAAGAAGACAAGACACTTCTTCAAGCACCAACACTTTAATTAGTGTGTTTTATTTTAAAGGTTTCTGTTGCACAACAATTCAAAAGCAATTACTGTAATTATTTTGTTGATGTATTTCAAGTCATTTCAGCCAGCATTATGGGATTTTCTTTTACTGACACCAAGCTGCCAACAGTTTGTGTATATGTATGTGGTGGGGTTAAGATAGTGAAGAGTTTTTTTTTTTCGTCCCAGACTGCTCACAGTTCTGTTCCCAGTGGCGTCCACCTGTCTACAGTTGTCCACAACAGCTGAGGTCTGGCTTCTACCTGTTGATAACAGAGATTATTTTTCAATGCAGCCTTTGGTTTGTTTTTGTTTTTTTGTTCCTATACTTTAAAAATTTCTACAAAAGTCTGTTTTTTTTCCCCCATAGATTGAATTATTTTTATTGTTGTTGCATTGCTGTGTTGAATGTTGTATGACAGAAAGGACATGGTTATTTTCCCCTTTATAAGTTGATATCATGCCATCAAGGAAGCATTTGAAGGGAAAAAAAAGAGACTTTGAGTCACTTTTATTTTATGATGAGGACTCATGCAGGAAAAAAAATTGGCACCAACCTGTAACCATCAGGAGCAATGTGGGGTTCAATGTCTTACTCAAGGACCTGTCGACACACACAGAACTGAACCTGCGACCCCTTCCATCAGAGGTTGTCCGCTCTACCTTTGCACCACAGCCCCCGAATGTATGTATAAACAGTCACTAAACAGTTCTCTATTTGACCACAAAAATGTATCCTAAAAATGATCAGTCCCACAGGGTTTTGCCATTCTGTCACAGCGGTGAAACTTCCATACCCATAAAATACATCTCTTAAAAGAATCAGATATAATTGCAGGAAGTGAGATCAGATAATGTTCCAGACTACACTAAGGCACTTACTGAGAAACCTAGCCTTTCAGAGAATGTAGTTTTCTTTTCAAAAAAGAGAGTCTTTCAATAGAGCTTCTAGAGAAAGGAGTACAGAAAAAGGCTGCTGTGTTTGTTTCCACAATAGACGAGTGCAATGTGTCAGTGAACACACCCTTCAGAGCGTGCTTTTTTCACATACTGACTTTGCATTGGAATTTGGGGCATTTAGTTTCAAGCATCATGTAAGCAATTCTTTCAGAGATACAAAACAAGTTTGAGTGAGGACCACCAAGGAAGTAAAACTCTGTATGAATACATTTTTAAATAAAAAAGCAGATCACTGATCCCACAGTTGAAGGAAATCCTAAAGTCTCACTCCAATCCTCTTTTGATCTAATTTAAAAGCGCTCCCTTCTTCTTAGTTAGTCTTCTAACTATGCTGTTTTTAGGCATCTTCTCGGACAGTAGTTCATTAGAAATTTGCTATTGAGTTGTAGGCAGGACCATTGGCATGGAAGAAGCCTTTTCCGAACTTCCCATAATCATTGGAGCTATTTAGCCATGCAATTTTTGAGCCAGACACCAGCTCAGACAAGGAAAAAGAAAATGGATCTTTTTAGCAACATGGATGCATAGGAATGGAGTGTAGTTAGCCCATATGTGATGGCAGCATACCCTGCCACACCCACAACAAAATGGTGGTAACCCCTCTGCACAACACATTTTATATTTTTTCCCACATATTTTACATTTGCAGTTTAATTCATAAATCAACACACATTTCTTTAAGTTAAAATATACATTTATTTTGTGCTTATTTGGAACATCTATTTTGTTTGGTTTACTTATCTTGGTTTGTTAATTTCACCTGTTTTGAGTTTCCAGTGCAGAGGGTGTGCTGGTTGCTGCAGGTGTGGTTGAGGTTCTGCTCCTGGAGCTGTGCTGTGAGACCTGGCCAAAGGGGGAAATGAAGCCACCACAGCTCTTAAATGCTTGAGCCAGGGAATTGGGCAGGCACCATCTCAGAAGCCTCCAAGGGGGAGATATCATGGACTCCTTTAACGTTGATTTACTTTCTTTCAGTTTATTGCTATTTATTTGTTCTAATTTTGTACTTCTGTTTTGTTCTTTCTTTTCACTGAAGAAAACCAAGTTTTGTGTTTAGTTTGTCTGTAGTCTTTGTTAAATGTTGTTAGTTCCCCCCCATGTTTGTTTAGTGGTCTGATCACCCACTATATATGTGTTCCCCTGTTGTGTCTTTGGTTAGGTCAGTTTGTTTCTGTTACTTGGTGTGTTCAGTTGGTTAAGTTAAAGTTCAGTTTATTACCTCAGTTAATTCTGTTCTTTTGACCTCTTTTATGGGCCCAATTTGTAAATAACATATTTTTTGGAGAAAAATTAAAACTTTCATTTTGATAACTCTTTTGTTGTCCTCTTTGGCCGCTCGATCCCTCACACCGTAACACGCTTTTTCAAATGGCTTTTTTTTCTGAATCACAATGATTTGTATAAACAAATACTCAGAAACAAAATTCTGTTATTTTTCTTACATATGTCCTCCATCATGAGCAAAATTTCATAAGATGCTAAAAACACCGATCACAGTATTTTCATTGGAGTGAGTCTTTAAAGCTAATGGAACACAATTAAACGACCAGTTTTTTGTAATCCCTCTTAACTGGCATAGCAGGAAGTAGATGTATTGTTTCCGTTTTACTTTTTTTTTTTTTACACACGCATAATGTATCTATTTTTTTACAAGTGTCTAAGCTGTTAAAAGTCACATGTTAGTAGCCAGTTGTCACTGGCCAACATTTCTTTTTGGTTTGCTTGTGACTGAAATTGAAAGATATAAAAAGATGTCTCCATTTGACAGTTTTTCTCTTTTTCTTTTTTTTTTTTTTTAGCTCAAACTGCTTTTAAAAAACAAAGTTTCTGCTTTCCCCTGTTGACATGAAACAACATTACTATCTTTCTGTCTGGTAGTGAATATTTAGTCTATTTATTTTAGAAAAACAGTTGTATTTCTCTCTCTCTCTCTCACACACACACACACACACACACACACCTCTAAATGTTTAAGTTTTTTGAGTGGGAACCCCCTGTGAGTTTTTTTTTTTTTTTTTTACTTCATTAAATCACCGTATATAGAAGGACTTCCTGACATGTCACCACATCTGTACTTCCCTCTTCTATAATTTGAATGTTTATTCTGCAGAGCCAGCAGTTGCATCACATCTGCTGTTTCTTCAATTTTCTATCACAGAGCATTTCCCTTGTAAAACTTCTTGATAATCCATTCAGGTTGGTTTTCTTTCAAGCTAATTTCAATTGAACTAAAGCAACTGGTAACAGAGGAAGCCACCTGCATTAAACACTTAAAAAGGCAATTTGCTCACAGCTATTAATAACCCGTGTGTCCTCTTGAGCAAGGCATTAGTAGCTAAATGAAAACGAGCAACAGGGAAGTCACTCCAGCTTGCTCGCTGACTTCTGCTTTTACTTCCTTTCTGTTCATGAAAATGTGATGCATTTCCCTCTTATTTTATGCAGAACATCTTTAGATTTGTGCTTGCACATTGCACTGAGCACGGCACAGTAGGGCTTCCATTAACCTTGTACTTCTTAGGACATTTGGGGATTTTTCTATTTCTCCAAAACAGAAATCACATTAAGGGGAGTCAGTAAAGCTGTGTTAGAAGTGAAAGTGAAAATTTAAATGAATAAAACTTGAAGGTCCCACCCACCTACTGCCATATTTGGGAAGATAGTATTCGCTTCAACAGAATGGTAGGCTAAAATTTGTGACATTTCAAAACACAAGTTGTAGGAGTGCAATAATAAACTTTCTGCAGATCTCGATGTGTATCACAAACCAGGCCAAAATAGGTTTATACTAAGAATAGGTCAACCAAACTGAAAGCTTTTGTGTGTGGTTTACTGCACTTCACAATGCAGCGACTATTGTATAAGGGAAACTAAACCTCACAACCATGTGGCTCAGCATGACAGCTAGTGAAAGTCTAGACTCAGAAATCTGTATGCATTGATGGCATTACAGCTGCTCTTCTGATGACAGTGATGTCCACCCTCTGAACAGGAAATGAAGGCTTGTATTCAAACTGGAAAAGTGTGTTTAAATGTGGTCTTTCAATTGCCTTTTGTGCAGTTGTTGACACAGGTCTTTGGGCATTTTTTTCTCCATTTCTAACCCTTTCTGACCGAAATATTTCACATAAGGTGGAGAATGTCCCAACAACACATCACCAAACCTTTAGAACTTAAAGGAAGTTGTGAAAATACCAGCTTTTTTGCACACCAATTTGAAAGAAGGATTGAAAATGATCTTATAAGGTGTGTTTGTGGGGTCAAATTGATCCCATTTTTATAATAGGTTCTAAATTTCAACTTAAATATGAGGAGCATTTTCTCGTTTAAACATAAAGTCAGTAAAAGTTGCCTTGTTTTATTGTGCAGTAGATACACTTGTGTGATCTTTCTTAACTGGTGAATTCCATTCATGACAAAGCTTCCTCTGGTGCAGCAGAGGGGGGAGGACTAAAAGAGATGGGTGTGCCCAAAAAAAAAAAAAAAAAAGTATTACTCTGCAAGTCTCCAGGCCAGCTCAGAGTGGATGTTGCAGCTGTAGTCTGAGTGTTGCAGTGAAAAAAGTTGGTGCATGAGCTGGATCAGGGTGAGAGTGCGCACACCCGGGATGTTAGCGCGCTGCACACGTTTTTACTTTACAGAAAAGCTCGTTGGCGCGAATGCGCGCAAATATGACATACATTTAAACAAACAGAAAAAGATGTTGTGCCTGCCAACCTGACTGCCAGTGATGCGGGGTAAGTGTGACAGCTCGTTTTGAATAAAAGTCTGCAACGTCAGATAAGTTCTCCACTTCACAGTTGTGCGCTCTCTTCAAAGCCTAAATGAGGAAGCAGCCTGTGTCTTTGATGAATTCACTAAAAGAAAAATGTTTCGGTGATTTTTTTTATTCACTACTTCATAGTAAAGAGTGTGGCACTTTCTTTAGTTTTGGAGTTTCAGTGGGCCGTTCAGCGCGCACTCATGCGTAAAAGGCGATTTGTGCAAAGGTGAAAGGAAGCATAGGGTTACATTTAGATTCATTTGTGCTCCTTTTGAGTTTTCCTTTTAATTACTGAATGACAATCCATTTATTTGCACATTTTATTGCACGCATTATTTTGCATTAAAAAGTTCTTATAAATCGTGTAAACTTTGTTTCTGTACTTTTGTCAAGTTTGGTTTGCGAGCGTCACCTCCTGGGAAAAGGAGGTCAACCAAATTGCAGAGCGCGCCTCTAGCTGTCAGCGCGCACTGCTGGGGGAGCCCGGGGAATTTAAGCTGATGCTGCGTTCAGGACTGTCGGATAAATGAATGAAGTTTGTTGCTGCGTTTCCACTTGTGTTTTTAGCATTTGTGTTTCTCTAAAGTTTCCGTGGGTTCAAATGACTTGAAAGGTTTCATACTAACGCTAAGTCCAAGCTTTATATTTAAAAACATATATTTTATACATGCAGCAATAAAAGAACTAAAACAAGGTGAAGTTTAGGGGAGTCATTTAAGACAGAAGAAAGAAAGAAAGGTTTTGTTAAGAAAAAAAGTTTTATTTTTCTATGGTGCACAAAAAGACTTTACAGTAACATGTGATGTTATCACTTATATATTTATTTTGTTTTCATCTTGAGCAGTTATTTTTTTATAACCTGTTATCTTTTGTTGAGTGGGACTATGAGTGAAAATCAACTCCGCGTGGCATTACATTGTTTGTGAGTTTCATAATGACTTACTTTAGAGTTCCCGGTCCCTGTTTTCTTCATTCATGTGGCCAGAGTATGAGATGCGCAACGCTGTCAGCCCATATATGTGCTGAAGATTGTGTGAGAAGCACAAAAAGAGTGAAAATGAGTGTAGTTGTGTGAAAGTATGAGGGACAGACCAAAGTAGGAAGTGCTTCTGCCTTTGAGATTTTTTTTTTATGGGGTTATCATGTTTTATCATCGTATGCCTGAGCATTTCCTCGCTGGGTTGCCTTGTGATGTGTGCAGCACTAACTTCCTCTTGATACTTTGCATCCCAGAGACTAAACTAAATGCTTTGAAATAATAAATGGCGGCAAAACACTGATAAATTTAGACAGGAACCATATCAATATAAAAGGTCAGGCATACACGCACACACACACACACACACACACACACACACACACACACACACACAC
>BSAI01000096.1:3349960-3418228 GCA_036245035.1 Adrianichthys oophorus | reverse complement strand
ACACACACACACACACACACACACACACACACACACACACACACACATGCATATAAAGGGAGGAAATTAGAACCTCATCCAAAAATGCAAACCAAGCAACCCTGAAACCCGAAAGGCATGCAGAGAATGTTCTACCCTACCAAGGCCAATGTCCTAAATGGATATCCAATTCTCTCTAAAGAGTTTTACTTCTCTCTTCGTCAACGCTCCACCCCAATTAAATTCTTCAAAAGTGTGACATTATTTATATCACTAAAAGAATGTTCATATTTTCTCCTAGTTTTCACTTAAGTTGAACAAAGATGTGGAGCCTGAGACAAGCTGTGACCAAAACGTCATTTGCAAGTCAATAATCTGATGAAGGCCCATTTAAATGGCCTAATTTATGCTTTTGTTAAGCCTTTCAGAGTATATCAATTTATAATATATTACCTTTGGCACACTAAAGGACAAATTATCTGTTAAATATGAGTCGATCCCTGCTAGCTCTGTGGAGAAAGCGTGTGTGTGTTAGCCTGGGGGTGGTGCTGGCAGCTCAGACGCTTCCTGGAAGGGGCTGTTCCCCACTTTGTGACGTCACAATGTGAGGACCCACTCATAGTCCGGAGATGGCACCATGCTTTCATACACAGCAGAACATTCAGACTATATAAAACATATCTCAAATAAACCCTTAAATGTGCAGTTTTCTGCACTGTGCAAGAACTTTTCATTTGAAAATACAACCAACTACTGGTCCAACCTTTTAAAAGACATTTGCTTTGTTTTTAATTTGCTGGCTATAGATATAAATCTCTATTAAATTTGACATTTTTTAAAAATCCTGTTGATAGTCTATTGTCAAAAAGCAGGGAAACCTGACCTTTGTTCTAACAATTTTATGCTAACATTGGTCTCTCTCTGCAGCAGTGAGAGCTTCCTCTTTTAGCTAAAATTTCCACATTTCAGAGGTTTCCCAATTTTCCTCCACAGAGAAGTACTTGAACTGGTCATTTAAAAAAAAAGATCTTCCTTTCTTTTTATTATTATGGAAAGGTACAGCATCATAGCACAAAGGGAGGACACGTTGAGATTTCCTTTTACTGGAGTTAAGGAAGCTAAACCTACCCCCCCCAACACACACACACACACTTGTCTTCTTTATTAAACTTCACAGTTGGACATAAAATCCAGACTGCTGAAAGTTGGAAACTGTTCCAAAAAAAAAATCAAGTTTTACAGCGTATGCAGAGATTCTTGAAACCCATGCCATGAAGCTCCCACTGCAGTGTTTTTGAGTTTACAAAAAATGGCAGTGGAAGTTCAGAACTCTTCAGCTCTTAAATCAGTAGATCATTGGTGACATGTATGCACCTCTGCAGTCTTTTACTCAACTTTGTGGCTTCACATGGTTTCCTGCTTCCTGACTGAGTTACTGCTGTTCTGAAAACACTGACTCTCTAGTAATGTCACCTCAAGTTGACCCTGGAATATCTAACAGGGATGACAGGACATGATTTATCCCATTCAAAGTTTTCATTAATCTATACCACCATGTTTGAAGTCAGTGAGTTCTGAAGAGTTACCCATTTAGTTTTACTTTTTGCGTGAAGACTAAATGACTAGATGACGATAACTTGATGGTTTTGAGCAGGTCCGATTCAAACAAGGAAATGAAAATATTTAAATTGCATTGCTTTTTTGTTTTCATCGACAATACTAATGCTAATTTAAAAGAAAAAATCAGGATGTGGCTTTGGTAGGAGACTTTGTCTCACATAAAGCACTTTCTCGTAATATGTGCTGACAAACTTTTTAATATATTGATTAAAGGCCAGCAAAGGAAAAATAATATTTAAAAAATGCTTTTTTTTAATTTGCACTATATATTTATAATAAATATATTTACAATTTGATATAAAACAGCTTCAACATATCTTTAATGTGAATATTTTAATTTCTTATCATTTCATCACTGAACACAAAATGACATTTTGCATGATTTCTTAATATAATATTTTTCAATGAAAAGTGCTTTCAGATTATTGTGTAAACTTTTAGTAAAAAAAAACTTCACTCATCTTAAAAGTGAAACATTCTGCTATTTGAGTTTACGGTATCCGCATTTATGGTTTGTAACACTCCCCCTTTGTGTTGTTGGTTGGAAACAAGTCAAGCACAAACTGACCAATTACAGACCAATGTTAGCTAGTTGCTCAACATGAAGACAACTTTAGGGGAAGTGTGCGACAGGCGTGTTGCTATGGAGAGGCTGGTGGAACTTGATCAGCATGAATATTGAAATTGTGTGAGGTTCATGCAAATTGCAGGTTTATCTGGCACACCCATGTGAGGTCCAAAATATAAGTTGTGAAAAAAAAAAATGGTACTATGCGTCCACATTATATACAACAGTTGAATGTGAAAACAAATAAAAAAGCTATTCCAAAACAAATTGATTCAAGGAGACACATTAAAAAAATCGTATTTTTGGTGTATTCAACACAGAACAAAACAAAAAAAAAAAGTCACTCCTGCTAACCTTTACCCAAGACACTTCCAGATGCTGATGTTATGTAACTTTTTGCCACTGGGGGCAGTAAAACGCTTTTTTTCAAATTTGTTAAAGAAACCACCTTTGTATTTTTGCTGAACGGTGGTGACACGATAATGCACAGTCTTCAAACCAACTCCTTGAAGACTTAGGTCTCCTACAAGAATGTACAAACACTTTAGTATTAACCAAGAAAATGACTATTTAAATCTGACTCTGCAGCAGTAATTTGGTTGCATCACTGTCCTGAGCATTCATTTAGCATGTCTTCATTCTACTTCTGCTCTTCATGCTGCAGAGACAAATGCAAACCACAAATGGCTCATTCAAATGAAAGTAACCCTTATGTCTATTTGTGCACTGACATAAACAAATGAGTAGGCAGCATTTACATTCCAGGCTGCACACAAACTGAAAATTTCACTTGAGTCATCTCACTGTCGCATTTGTACTTCATAGTGATTTAAATTCAGCTTTAATCACAGTGTGCAGAGGAAGAATATATGCTAATGCAGCGTGGGTCATTCAGTATGCTACGTGTATTTAGTTTAAATATGAATCATAACTGAGAAGGCAGAGCTTTTCTCAGATTCCCTGCACGAGTTGGAACTGTAAATATCTGTTTTACTGGGTGCAGCTGCAGCTACATTGTCACGTCAGTGTTTTTTTTTTTTTTCACTTTATTTTATATTTCTTTATCCTCGTTTATGATACTTTCTTCAAATCTGGCTGTTTGTTGCAAAGTGTCTTTTTTTTCTTACACTTGACTGGTGGACTTTCCCTTAGCTTAAACTCTGTGTACCTCCAGATGTTGGGGTTGCAGTGAATTATAGCACCACGAAATGGACATCAAGAAACTGTTTTCTGTTGTTTGACCTTGCATTTTATATCTATAGTTTCATTTCATAAATTTGGAATGAAACAAAACTTTTAACTGTTCCATTTCCCTCTTTCCCCACCTGTCTGTCATTTTTTTTCATATCCTTCTTCATGCAGATTTGGAAAACTACCATTCTGTCTTCCATTTTAAGGACACATGTTTACTTGTCATTAAGCAGGCACCTGCTTTACTTTACAAACATGTGTATCTTTGCCTACTTCTAAAAGCCATTTAAAAAAAAAGAAATTTGCATTTCTTGTGCATTATCAGTACCTGTTCATGCAAACTCTCACGGTCAACCTTTTAATCTCCATCATCTCTACTTTTCAGGAACTGATAACAGCAGCATTGTTTGCTTGTTCTGCCAGACTGCCAGATTTCACATTAGCTGATGACTTCTGAGGTTCAAAGCTGATGAGAAGCTAGATTAAAAAAAAAAAAAAGATAAAAGTTTGGAACCACAAAACGAGTTTCCATTAATTTTCGTAAAGCAAAATTCTGGGTTAACTGAGTGTTTCGAACAGTGAAGTTTAAAGTTCTTTGCTCTGTGCTCACCGATTTTTACATGATGGTAAGAAGATGCTTGAGCATCATGATAGACCAAAGACCAGGCCTATGGTGTCTGTGTATGGCCAGGTAAAATTCTTTATATTTCTTGCAGAAAAAGTGAAATTCGATAGAAGTTTGCAAGATCTTATCTTTATTTTTCTCCTACCCAGTTAGTTGCAGAATAATCAAGACATGTCTAAGAAACTATGTTTACTGTATGTTGTTTCCTTTTTCGTATGTTTCACAAAAAAGCTTAAGGATTAGGTGAACACAGCTCTTTCTGCTTTCTTTGGGCTGTCAGACAGTCCTTGGACCGTTTCTCCTTTTTTTCTGAGACATAAATATCTGCTCATTTGCTGTTTGCAGTATTGAACTAGAGTCACCCGATCTCCTAAAATAATCTTTATAAAATATTAGAAGTACTCTAAAGTGCTTAAATTATTCCTAAACGGGCAGAAATGTACCTCTAGAATGCACTCATAGTATCTTAGTTACCCTGACAACCAGTGTCACTTTATGTGTGTTACTGGGTGACCACATAAGCTTACTGTTGAAATCACTGTTTTCCAGTAACGTGCAACTACACTGTGGCTGGAAAGATGGAGGATGTGTAACTGTTCTTGCAAAGATGCTGCTTAGGGGTTAACCGTCTTGCACTCTGCACTCGGTAACTAACGGCTGCCGCAAGCACACCGTACACTACTATTGTGGTGTTTTTAGTCACAGCTACTGGTTTCCAGTAAAACTCTGCACCCAGTGGCTTCACAGGAGAGGAAGTGGTGGTGGAGTTTGAAACTACGCTCAGAAAGAGTTTCACGTGTCTACTCCACACCTTCTTCATTGAAAAGGTTTTTTCACTTCTTTACATTTTTATGAATTCATTTACTTTTTTAAAAGTTCTGTGTGAATTTAGCCTTTTGCAGTTGTGAACACTCAAAGAAGACAATGGTCTGCTCTTGGAGGATTAAGTAATGCACCCATTGCTCAAAAACAGACCTTACTGTTAAATGTTTTCATGTTATCACTTTTGTGTGCTTATCTCATACAGAGATGTTACATTTGATAGCCCAAAAAAACCCCCAGAAAAATAACTAAGTTCAGGTATAGGGCTTTGTTTTTTTACTACGCATTTTAACTTCATAAATGAAAGTAAACCATTATCACTTTTATATAGACTTAGGCTGCCACCTAGTGGAGGAATATTTACAACACACCTGCGCTTGGTTGGCTTTAATGCACAGGTGCTTCAAAGTGAAAGTTGAACTGTTACATCACATTAAAAGACTGAAGTCTCAGATAACACAAAACGCGCACAAAATTTTAAAGCATTTTTTAAAATAAACAAATAAATACAACCAACTCTCGAATAAAGAAATGTCTGGAACTTTAAATTTCTTTATTATTATATTAAGTAGTGTGTTGTTCAAACACAACTTGAAGCTGTTGTTTAGTCAGTTTAGTCCAGTTTCAGAAATGAAGCGTCTATAATTTCGTAGTTGTTCTTTATTGTTTACTTTTCTTTCTCTTTTTTTTTTTTTTAATCTTGTATTTTTTAATCTTGTATTTTCTTTGTTGATTTACTTTTATGAAGTTGCGTTTGTATGATGTGGAACTAAGTCTTATCAATGTCAAGGAAGGTTTGTGAAAACAGCATAAAGTCCGTGTAAGGCTCAATTGGATTTATTTGTGTGATTTTTTAAAAAATACTTTATTATATGAAAGATTCAAAAATTGTAAAATTTTATTGAGAAGACATGGCGTTCAATGTTTGGATTCAGGCCCAATCACACAACACAATGATTGTGACCTAGTGCTCTGGTGGACCTTAAGTGCACCTTCTTTATATGGCCAGCAGAGGGCGGTGTGTTCCAGCCCAAACCAACACGTCCTTGCTGGTCCTGGCTTGGTGCCTTGCATCTTATTGCTCGATTCTTTTAACCTCTCGCTTCCAGAGGGGGAAACAGCTGAGGCTCTGCCTCCTGCCCAGGGGGGTATTGACTGACTGACTGCTGTCTGCTGCTTCAATGATCGATGAGCATTCTTGAAAATAACAATGACATGAAAGCAGTGAGAAACAGCCTGGAGTTAGTTCACACAGGTCAGTTTAATTGGTAAATACAGCCGAGGCATTTTATAAGGCTTATTGTGTGTTAGTGCACACAGTGTGTTCACGAGAAATAGAGCCCATTCTAGTAGATATTGATTGAGCAAAGTTTTGCAGTACTGATGGGAGAAAAGGAAGATAGTTAGTCTTTCAATCTATGAATTAGTTTTCTGTAAAAAGCCATTCTACCTAAATATTTGCCTTTTTGAGAATAAAACGCTTATTTATGAAGAATAGAGACACATAAAAGCATACACTGCAGATTGTTATTCTTTTTTTCTTCAAAGGATTAAAAAAAAAATAGGGTTATTTTTGCTATTCACATAAAGTGCATAATAACATACATCAGTGTTTGTGTGCATGGGTGGATGGGACTGTGATTGTAAAGTGCTTTGGGCCTTTTAAAAAGGTAGTAAACTGCTAAATAAGTATTCACCATGAAACATAAAGTCAATAGATGGCATTGTTAATTCTAATATAGCCATTATCAACCAAAGGCATGCAAATGTTGAGCAACATTCCTAACAGAAATGGATGGGCAGATCATAAAAGTAAACCTATTTTCAAAGAATCGAGGAAAAAGAAGACCTTATGCTTCTATAAGGTTTCACAAGATTGTGTTTTCATAAAATTTGATGCAACAGATTTAATTTAGCCCCTTCAAGTTAACAAGAAATTGAGTCATTGTTAACTTGAATAAAAAAGTTAAAGCAGAAAACCAAGTATCACAACAAAATCCAAAGCTGTTAATTTTACACAATTCCATAGGATGCTGGGATGTTTTTGTTGCTCTGACAGACGTGGACATTTAGAAATGTTTATTTGATTGTTAGATAATTTTCTTTTTATGGCAAAATTTGTCAATTTTTGGTCTTGCATGCACGTGATGTCTGCTAAGATAAAAACATTTGAGAATGTACCTTTTATTGCCATTTAATCTCTCACACTGCAGTAGAGTTTGTACTTAGTTTTCCTTCCAGTCTTACTAGGTAGTGAGAGTTACAGGCTGACTGAAAGTCTCATTTTTGGAATAAATCTGAAAGTTGGGCCTTGATATTACCGGTATCTGGGAACTTTGGGTTAAATTTGTTTCCAATCAGAAAATGGAACTTAAGATGCTTTTTCCAGTCTGGTTTGGATCCTCGCTCTTATTAAGACTTGTGTGGGAAGACTTTTCCGCAGATGGAATGTGCAAAGCACCGCTTCTTTTTTGTTTTTCCAAAGCTCAGTGAAACTGAGAAGCTAAAAATGTTCAGGGACCTTTTGGTTGCAATAGCGTGTGTATACTAGAATGCTTTCCCTCTGTTATTCTACCAGTGCTAGGAATGAAATATCCCTTTGCAAACACCGCTGGCTCTTCCTAGTTCAATTTTACGTTTGATTAATTTCATGAAGGATTTTTTTTTGTCAAAAAAAAAGCAAAATGCATTTGTACTTTTAAAAAGTAAAATGGCTTTAATTAAAAGTAAACAGAAAAAATGGATACATATGCGATGTTGAAGGGATTTAAAAAAAAGAAAAAGAAAGGTGCTTAAGTGCTAATCTGCCCCTAAAATGCATTAAAACTTATATGTGAAAACACTAATTACTTACAGTTAAATGTTACTTACATTAACTTTGAAGTAAATTACAATATATATTGAAAATGTAAGATTGATTTTTAGCCATATTTATGATGTGTGAGCAGGTCCAGTGCTGTGTAATAAACATGGTGCAGGCAGCCATAGCTTTGGTGGTCCTGCTCAGATTTGAATCACAAGGACCCGACGCATTGTTTCTCCCTCCAATGTCGTTTTTGGCCTTCACCCTCAAAAATGCATGGATACACTCACTTCCTCTGTGAGTGATGAGGCTTAAAAGGTGAAAACATTGAGTAACTATACTTCCTGAGAGTTTGGCATCCACTGTATCTCAGGGGAAGAAGCACCCTCACTTCCCCCAACTCTCCCCTTACGTTCATACATCTGGATAATCAGATACACAATAGCTTCTCAGTGCACAACTTTATGGGAAATTATGTTTTGACTCCTGCTGAGGTGAGTCAGATCCTCTCGTGACTCATCTGTCTTCAGTCTGGGATGGATTCAACAGGATAAGTCTTGTCACCGGCTTAACTTTGCAAGTCAAACAAAGGTGTTGTTTTAACTTGAACCCATGAGAACTTTGGTTTTAACAGGAAACAATTAGTGCTGTGTGTTGATTAATATCATCAATTTTTGTACTCTTACAGGACAGCAAGTTTCTTTGTTTTTGTTGTCATTAACTCTTGGATCTGGTTTGAAATCTTAAATAAAGTCACAAAATGCTTAAGGAGTTATGAGTTAAGCAATTATGCACATAGATTCTATTCAAGACTTTGGTTTAAGTGAAAATAATATTTAGTGGAAAGTTAAGGAATCTTTCAGAAGTTATTTAATCTGCTCATATTAAAAAAGAGGAGAAAAAAAGATAAATCTGTGTAGTCTCATGGTAGAGCAGTTCAGTAGACGTCACTTAAGAGTGAAAAATGGAGATTCAGTGACTGGATGTGTGGGCGCAGCTCTATTCCCACTTGTAAAATCTAAATTGTTCTTCTGAACAGCGTTTCCGCTGTTAAACAGCTACAAACAAATTGTTCTGCCAACGTCAAGAACATAGAAGCGAGCATTAGTGGCAAAATGAGGGTGTAGAGGATCAGGGGTGAATGCTGTTTGAGACAGATGGTAGGAGTGGCAAAGGAATGAAATGATGGAAACATTTTATGCAAAATAAAAGCTTTTTTGAATCGACTAAGCTTATGTCAATGCTAGTTTGGTCATCTGGACACATGCAGATATTTTGTTCTATAAATATCCCAATATTAGTAGTGTAGCATTTTGTTTTTTCTTTGATTAACTGTGATTATCTTAAACATACAACCTAATATTCAAAACAATGTCTTACAAAACTTAATTTTAGTTATTAGACCTATACAGGTTCTGCATGTTGCCTCAACTAAACAAAAAAAACCCCCCAAAATAATAGAAAACAGAAAGATAAAACATTAAAGTTTCCATAATTCCACAGCCTTTCACTTAATGTCATTGGAATCTGTTACTCTGAAATGAGCATTACTGGTAATAATAAGTTAAGAATTTATTAGCTTTTAATAGTTTTTGCACATTGTGTAGTAAAAATATTTAGGAGTAAGGGAGCTGGAATTAACAGTGGTCAAACTTAGACTTAAGAGACGGCTACAGTTGCTTTCATAAAATGAGTTGGCAAGTCATATTTCTCAAAAACAAAACTTGATGTAAAATATGTTTTGGAGGAGCGTGGCATTTCTGTTAACTCTACAGAACACACTTCTACAGCATCAACCACAAAGGTGACTATTTTTCTCGATTTAATCAATCTGGTTAAGTTATGCAATTAAATGAACAGTTTCTAAGAGAAAAAAAACAGAGGAAAAACAGTTAAGATAAATATTATTCCACCAATATATTTTAATTTGTAGTACCTTACATTATTTATGTAAGTTGTTCACACCAACAATCCCACCTGATACAGAATGTAAACCATGAACAGAGATTCCAACATTTCTTAAATAATTATTTTTATTCATCTTTAAGGAGTGTGGAAATGTATGTGTGAATGCAGGTAGGAAAAGGCTGCATCAGCATTAGCCAGTCCCCATTTACCACAATCCAGCAAATATTTAAAGTAGTGTCATTGATGCAAAACATACTTAGATGTGGGAACATTAGCATTAATACTAGATTACAAATATTCAAGCTGGATGAGAAAAATTGTTTCACTTTAGTGAAAATCACCAGGAGCTCAATTAAGTTGACAGGTCTGTTTGATAGAATGATAGAGTTGTGCCATAGACATATTTGGATCAATAATATTTGATGCCATCCATATGACTCTAAACAATGAGCCATACTGACTGGAGTTTCCTTCATCCAAGTCAGAAATGTTCTGAAAATGAATGAAAATTTGGGACAGAATGACAGTTTTTTCAAGTCCTCCTGCCAATCAAAAGGATATCTGAACAAAGTGCAGTTTCTCCTTCTTGAAACCTGTCCCTAGTGGTCATATGGGGAACTGCAACATTTGGGACTTCCAGGTATAAAATAGGAACAAACTGCAGGGGCTCGAGCTCGCCAAAAATGAAGATTTTTTTGAATGAAGCTTCTTAGTAAGCTATAAGTAGTCAGGAGTTCTCATACGATAACCCGCTGGGCCATCTGTTCTGGTTTTAAGTGTAATGGATCTCTTTGACTCATCTGCATACTCAATCTCCCACAATAGACACAGTGCTGAGCCAGCTCTTGTCAAAGTATCACTTTCTTTCTGCATGGCTGCATGTCTAAATGACATACAGGAGCTGGGAAACAGTTTAATCTTTGAGCAATTTCTGACAGAATCTTGCAGAGGGATAAATCTGTTATTGCAGAGGACTGTGCTGCTTTTAAAAAGGTCGTGTGAAACGTAAATATAAAAATCCAGACCAAACCTTTAGGTTCATTAAGTAAAGTGATTGAAAATATGCTTTAATAAAACCAAAACTCGATAGCTTTTGCATTGAAGCTTTTTAGTTGGGTTGTTATTCAAATTGTGCATTGTTTGAATAAAGAAACATGTTAAAGAAGCCAAAAAAGTTTCAGTTTCTGTTTGTTGCTGTTTGCTTTCCAAGTCTTAAGTGGCTTATGAAGTCATAAAAAAGACAATTTGATCAATGTTGTAATGAAATCAGAAATAAATGAAAATGATATTACCACAATAGAAGATTATTGGTCTTTCAATTTCCAATTAAACAATATTTAATTTATTCGTCAACATTTTCCTTCTAAAATACATTTTGTTATATTGTGAAAAGGGGTTTTCATATAGTGATTTAAATAGGGTGAACTTTTTACAAAGGGAGGAATTTCATCATAAGAAATAACAGAAAAGCTGTTTTTTTTACATTTATGTAAAGAACATATATATTCATGTATGGGTTTGATGAATCAATCAATTCCATTTAATTAATTGATTTCTTACTTTCACTTTGAACCATGACTAGTTATTTGTAAAGATTTTGATTTGATTTTACTTTTTGATTTTGATTAATTAAACAACTTAAATTGTTTCTGTAATGGTGTAGTTCATCCAAAGCATATGTGACTTTTTACCATTTTTATGTGAACCATTGTAAAGGTTATGAGGACACATGACCCCCTATTTTTGAAACCATAAATAAGCTTCATTTTTAGCAGAAAAAAAGAAGTTATTTGTTTAAACTTGGTGCCATGCTCCACATTCTATCACCGAATGCTGCCCTGTGTCTGCTCTGCATTGGAGTAAAGCAGAATTAGTCTGAAATGTCGGATTTTCGTGGAGACTGTCACTGGGTGGATGGATTGTGATTTGAGTGTGTATGAGAGCCTTAACTAGTGGAACTCATTTAATGGAATTGTGCTTTGTCAGAAGCATAAAATATTTTGTTTTTTATGTTATACATCAGATTTTTGCTGCCTCAGCAATGGTGGGCCAGATGAGGAGCTAAATGTCACTGAAAGTGCTGGTCAGGCTGCAGACGCTTTCAGCTGCTCTGATACCATCCCCCTCAAAGAAAAAAAAATAGGCAACACATGACATGAAACGAAACTATTTCTGTGCAAGCTAAGTAAGTTATCAGAAATCACAGCCAAAAATATCTTAAACCTGAAACTTTGTGAGGTTCAGATGAGCATTTGATGTCAAAGTCGCAATGTGTTGTTCTTCAACGAGCACCATCTTTCCCCAGCTGTGGAAACAGGCACATCTCATTTCACAGATTAATCCATCTAACACCACTTATCACACATACGTTGAAGTCCAGTAAGCATCGCATCTGACGTGGTAGTACCAGATGTGATGTCAGAAGCTACAGTGGAATCTTAATGAAAAATTTTACAACAAGAAGAGATGAAGAGAATGAGATTATTACATCTATAACTTGTTGGATTGAAAGCAAGTGCTGGAAAAGGTTTAAATAAAGTTTTTTTTTGTTTTTCATCATTTTAAATGGGCCAGAATGCATGAAAAAATCCTAAAAGAATACTAAAAATATAAAAGGTACATTTCAGGATTTAAAAAGGAAAATTGTGAGATTTTAGATAATAAGTTTAAGACACAAAACATTAGATTGTGTTTAGAAAATAGTTCCATTGTACTAATTTATCTTCACTTTGGCAACTCCACTCATAACTTTTCTATTAAAATTAAACAAAAAAAAATGTCAGTATTAGGCATTAATAATCGAGGAATTGATTTATATTCTACAATCCGACCAGATTGATCTGTCTGAGGCAACTTGGTAATCAAATTGACTTACACCATTATAAAATAATTTCAAAGTAAAAATAAATTGATCATATTGATACTAAAAAATAATATTTGGATTGAGGCATGGTAGGTTTATTTTACTAGAACCTAAATATGACAAACAGCGGACAACACATATGTGATGTCAGTTAAAAAATGATCAATCCATCATTACTGTCAAATGTGTGGAAACGCTTTGAATTTTGCAACAAAGTGACCATACAGTGTGGTAGAATGTTCTAATAATGTTCCTTTTGTATTATTTTTATGTGGCTAAACCACAGTAGGGTTGAACTTGTTTACTTGTTTGTACATACTTAATTTACACTTGATTATCTTGCAAGAAATACAAGGAATCTGGAAAACTTCACTGTTCAGTACCAGGTATTTATCTCTGAGTCCCACTGGTGGGACTGGTGGCTAAAAATTTCCTGGATCCATTTTAGATCAGTAAACTGGATTGTTCAAAATGAACCAAAATCTAATTGTATCAGCAACCACAAATGATGACATGAATCGAAACGTTGCTAAAATGATTTATTACACCACAACCTAATATATTCAGCAGCATTTCTAATTAAGTTCTGACAGTTGAAGAGAGATGTTCTAAAAATGTTTTGACTAAAATTCTGTGGTTGAAACATTAGGAGAGCCTGGTAACATTAGGAGAGCCTGGTAACATTAGGAGAGCCTGGTAACATTAGGAGAGCCTGGTCAGGCAATGTACACCTTCGGGGACCCCCACTGCTCTTGGTCATCCCTTTTCTAGATGGGGGTAGCTGACCCCCATCGTGCTCTCTTCTGGATCTCCGCAGCTGCCTGGAGCTTTGGAGCGGGTCTCCTGTGGGGGGCCCGGGCTCGTACCCGGGGCTGGGGTGGGGGGATGCCCAGAACTCCTGGGTGGTGGTGGGCGGCTTGTCTGGGGTGGTGGGGCTCTCGGGGGTGGGGCCCCGCGCTGGGCCACCTGGCGCAGTGGGAGGGCTGCTCTCCTGACTGGGCTGGGCCTTGCGCTCTGCGCTTCCGTACCTCACTGCGCTCGGGTGTTGGGGGCCCGTGTGGCTGTCCTGCGGGCCCTGGTCTGGGTGCTTGGCTGGGCTGCCTGGCGGGTGGATCTCCTCCATTGACCCCACAGTATGGGTGCGGGGGCGGGCCCTGGTCGGCGCGGGTGTCTTGGTGTGGGGATGGCTGGGGGTTCTCCTTCCTTTTTTGTGCATTCCATCATCCACTTCAGCTTAACATAACATTCACCTGAGTACAGGCGTCGGCTCACCTTTGCACCTTCAAATAGTGTGCATGACAGAATGTAATGCTTTACATGTGTTGGTTGGTATGCACAAGTGTGCGTGTGAACTGGATGTGGACAAGTTTGTGAACACTCTCGGAGCCGGCAGGTATGTAACAGCTGAGTGTGTGGACAGGCCCTGCCCATTTTAGACCAACATTCACTATTGCAATGGGTATAAGCTCCAGCATTTTGTTGCCTGTAGATTAACAACTCTACCTTCCCTTCCCTGTAGCCATTCTCTAACTGCTATAATGCACCATCTCTCTTTCCCCCCCTCCACCCCCCAACTCTCTCCTTTTTCCCCTTTCCTTTTCCGTCCGGTCCAACAAAAAAGACACAAATAAAAAAAATATATATATTAATAAAGTTTGGTTTAAATTACAAAAGGGGCTTATACCAACATACATTTTGTGTTCGCTATGATTTATAACCCCTGATTGTAAGAGTAAAATCTGTCTAATAAAAGAGGTTCTCAGCTCATATCTGTTTGCTCAGCTGTTGGACAGGACAAGTTAAAAAAAAAAAAAAAAAAAAAAAAATTCTGTGGTTGAAGTCTGTTAACTAAAAGTTACAATTACAGAACAATACTTTGTGGTGAAGTTTGTGTAGTGCAGATCTAAGTTTGTCTTGCGTTCAACTGCAGATGGCTTCTGCAAAAGTGCTGGTTAACTAGATGTGGACCTGTGGTTTAAAAAAACTAATTTGAATTAATACACAGGACAGTGTTGAATTTTCACTATGGGAAACAGGGTAGGTGCCATGACATGGGACCACTCCTACTAGTTCTTACCAAGTCAAATGGTCAAAGTGAAGAAAAAGAAAAGGGGAGGGTGTCCTGTATTTTTAACCGTGCAAGGAAAGCCAGCTCTATTTTTTTTTTTATTTTGAACAAAACACTTACTTTTCATTAAACAGGAAGTGAAGAGGCCATGCCTCTGGGAATGATGGGAAAAGCAGAAGAAGTTTATTTCTGGCCAGCTGCAGAATGTGGCTTTTCCCATGACACACAGCCAGTGAGGTCAGCTTGTGAGCCTCCCTTCCCATCTTTCAGAGAAATACACACTACCGTGACAGTTCTTTTCCATTATTCCCTCTTCACCAAAAGCTCAAGGGCGGCCTTACCTTTGTTAGCAAGTTGGAGCAGAAAAAAAGCTATTTCCTCAGTAAAGAAGCAGTCACTTTTAGAGTCACCTTACTCAGTGGATGGTCACACGCACGTCTGCATAAAAGAGGGAGCAAAAGTTTGAGCAGGGTGAAGTTCAAAGTAAGAATTTCACTGTGCGTATGTGTGTGTCTTTGAGTCAGAAGTTGGCCAGTCATTAGTAGAGCTCTAAGAACTCAGGAGGAAGTGGTGGTTGCCGATGACTGAGGCAAGCCACGCATTTCTGTTTTTTTTCTCTCCAGTTTTCATGTGCTCACCTCCTCCTGTCAACTCTCTACATTCTATTCATTCCTGCTTTTTGCTCTGGACATTCATTTTCTGACTTACCGTCTCTCTCTTTCAACCTCTGACCCAACACCGTTACTCTTTTCCTGTTATTCATTTGACCTTTGGGTGATCTTTTTTGAACCGGTGTGTGTGTTTTATCTTTTTTGTCTATGTCTGAGTGAGGCAGACTCTCTGCAATGTGAGTGGGAAGAAGGCATGCTTCCTTCATGATTAAAATATTCCCTCTCTGTTCTTTTTCCTCTCTCCTTTTTCTGTCTCTGCTTTCAGTATTCTTTGAAGACTTTCTGATGAAGAGGAGGATGAAGGGGGACCCACTGGTAAGTGGAATCAAGCTGAGCCCCATTTTAACTTTAGTACTACTAATGGTCAAAGACAAAAAAAACATTTTCTTTTAGAATTTGATGCAAAATCCAGTCTACTAATGTATTGGCATCCACCTTCTACACTCTTCTGATCTGTTTTATCAGGTCAAATATAAGAAAAGAGATGTTTCTTTTTAGAGAAATTGTGAAGGAGGTTTTGGAAGAATTTAGCCTCCAAAAAGTTGGGAGTTACAGCAACGTTTTTTAAGATAAAATAAATTTTCCTCAGTCGTCCAAAGAAAGTTGTGTGGATCATCACCAGCAGGATTTTTTAAGTAGAAATATGTAGCACGACATGCAAACCCACAGTCTCAGCAAATGCTGAAAAATAGGAAATGCTTTGAGAAGTCCGACTATGGATTTCCTTCGGCAGCGTTGTCCCCACTCTGACAGTCTCTGTTTGGTTTTGGGAAACATTGAATATTTTTGGCACATTGCTAACAATCCAAAGCTTCGTTGTGCAGTTTTATTGTGGCACACTGACCGCACCTTTGAAGGGAGGGCTAAAGTGAAAGCAATGGTGTTAGGCTTGTGTGTTTTGGTGAAAAAAGACAAGCTGTTCGCATTTGAAAAACGGCGACTAAAGAGTTGTAACTATGTTTAGCTTTATTTATTTGGGTAAAAAGTTGTGCTTTTTATTAAACTGGTCAGAATTTTTGCCATATAACTAATACATCTCAATGCTGTGTCATGCCACTGTTCATAGAAAGGCTGCAACAGTTCACTTCAGGTTTCCGTTTTGAATCATGAGCTAGCAATAAATCAGTTACAAAGTGGCACATCATGTACTAATATGAGTTCCCTGAAGTTTAAAAAAAAAAAAAATTAGACATACATACTTTCTTTCATTAATAGAAAATGTTTCTTCTGGTTTGAATCAAAATGGCAGCTGATGCTGAACATGATTTAATATCATCCTTTATTTATTTTCACAACTATTCATATAGCCACAGAAGAGACTATTCCATATAACTGGAGATTGTTTTCTTTTTTTTTTACTCCATTTACATGCAAGTCACTGAGTTTTTTTTTTTTTTTGTAATTTTTAACTTGTCCTGTCCAACAGCTGAGCAAACAGATATGAGCTGAGAGCCTCTTGTATTAGACAGATTTTACTCTTACAATCAGGGGTTATAAATCATAGCGAACACAAAATGTATGTTGGTATAAGCCCCTTTTGTAATTTAAACCAAACTTTATTAATATTGATTTTTTTTGTGTGTCTTTTTTGTTGGACCGGATGGAAAAGGAAAGGGGGAAAAGGAGAGAGTTGGGGGGTGGAGGGGGGGAAAGAGAGATGGTGGATTATAGAAGTTAGAGAATGGCTACTGGGAAGGGAAGGTAGAGTTGTTAATCTACAGGCAACAAAATGTTGGAGCTTATACCCATTGCAATAGTGAGTGTTGGTCTAAAATGGGCAGGGCCTGTCCACACACTCAGCTGTTACATACCTGCCGGCTCCGAGAGTGTTCACAAACTTGTCCACATCCAGTTCACACGCACACTTGTGCATACAAACCAACACATGTAAAGCATTACATTCTGTCACGCACACTATTTGAAGGTGCAAAGGTGAGCTGACGCCTGTGCTCAGGTGAATGTTATGTTAAGCTGAAGTGGATGATGGAATGCACAAAAAAGGAGGGAGAGCCCCCAGCCATCCCCACACCAAGACCCCCGCCGAGGCGGCAGCGCTGACCAGGGCCCGCCCCCGCACCCATACTGTGGGGTCAATGGGCATGTCACTGAGTTAAGAGACATGCTATTCTGAAAACTTTAACCAGAACACGGTCATGTTCTGTTGAAAATAAAATCGCACCATAATATTGTAGCATGCAGAGGCTGTTTGCAATATTGGTGGGTGCTAAACGCAGTATGACACTGCACACTTTTTTGTCTCACTGTTTGCGTTCTCTTTCATTTGACAGTTGGATGTAACACTTACAGAAATGGATTTCTCTGTTTGTGTGAACTCTGTCTGCATTTATACAAGTTATTTATGAAGGATCAGGAGCTAAAAGAAACTATCACAAGTATAATGGTGTCGTTTTCCCTTATGAATGACTGCTGTATTGAATTTCAGAGGGACCAAAAAATGATGAAATTCTGAAAAATGTTATTAACAGAAAATGAGATGTCTCACCTCTTAAACATTCTTTATTATTTCTCATTAGTACACTAGCATTAAGGCCAGATTACTGCCCTGCTTCTAGCAAGTCCTGCTCACTAGGCACGGACACGTCTATAAGATATCTAAATCATGGCTCACAGCGATAGATGGGCATTCTGGATCTGATAGACATCAATTCATAGAGGTCTGTTGCACATCGCGGTTTGGATATCTAGCAGTCAACTTTTCAACAGCTAGGTGTTTTGAGGTCCCATCAGGCCTTGCATGTTTAAACAAGTCATTTGGGTACTCCACCGGACACATGATGCCTATTTGTTATCTAACAGACACGTACACCAAATATCTTCTGGACATCTCAGACAACTCTATTTTGTTACTCCATTACAAGTCTACCAATAGTGTTCTACATATAGAGGTGTCTTACACATCTACCTGTAGACATCTGATCTTTGGATATTTTTAATGTCAATTAGAGAACTTCTTAAAATATTTACTTGTTATAAAATAGAAAAATCAAGTCAACCATGTTGCTATTATTGTGATTTTGGTGTGCGGTCAGCCTTTTTCTCCTTTTACTATCAAATAGAAACATGACGACCTTGTTTTCATAATCTGTAAATGTAAATGTAATTCTATACTTGTAGAACTTAGCTTCAATGCTAAAGCTATTGAGTTTGGATTTTAAAAAAGGTGTATTTTCAATCACTTTACTTAATGAACCAAAAGGTTTAGTCTGGATTTTTATATTCAAGTTTCACATGACCTTCTCAAAAGCAGTGCAAAGTCTTCTGCAATAACAGAACTTGCAACTAGACTCTGTTGTGCAGCAGAAGATAAGAAAATGTGCTTTAAGATCATTCTAATCATCCGCTCTGACCAACAGAATAAAACTTTTACTGCCATTTTGTTCCGTTATATGACAAGTTAAAATCTAAATAGAAATATAGATGTTGGATTGTTGTTTTGATGTAAGTTTTTGAGCCCTTTAACCCCTGGTACATTTCAGTAGAAATCTTTGCTACTTCTTGGAATGTAGAACTTTGTGATAGTTGCCTATGATCAACAGTGGCATAGTGGTTAGCTCTTTCACCTTACAATGAGAAAAACCCTGGATCAAATCCTGACTGTGTGCAGTTTGCCTGTTCTCCCTGTATAGCTGTGGATGTTCTCCTGCTTCCTCCCACAGTAAAATAACATGTTTCGTAGGTTAACTTGCTCACGAGAGCACATTGCTCACGAGAGGTTTTTAGTGGCCCTGTGACAAACTGGTGACCTGATTAGGGTGTACTCCACCTTCAGCAGTAGGGTTTGAACCTGTGACCCCCCAAAAGTATCCGAAGATTAGATGACTACAAGTAGAGGTGTAGTAGACCACTGTATTCAGATATCTTTCAGATCACGATTTGTAGACATCTAATAGAATAACAAAATAGGAATCAGATGTCCTGTAGACAACTACAGTAACTGTGTATTACGTATTGAATAAACATCCTGTACCTAGTGTGTGGGTGACAGTGGGAAGTAATGACTCCTTTTACGGAAAGAAATCTTGAGAGGAATCATACACTGTAGGAGTAACCATCCATCTAAAACAAACAAATGCAACAATTTTGAAACTGTCTATGCAGAGGAAATCACACCCATGCTTCTAATGAAATGTTTGAGTAGTTACAATTCTTGTTGGTGTTGTTTTTCAACAGAAAACATACTGTTTTCAATTCGATATCTTGTCAGTGGTTTGCAATTCAAAATTCGGTTTTTGGACCATCTGACAAAAAGTTTAAATGCCTTATTATTCTTGTGAACAGAAGTTTAGTTCTTTTTAGGGATGCCATCATCCTCAGTTTAAAATGGAACTGTAAGTTACATCACTGAACTAAATCGTGGGGAAAGTGAATCGGTGCATCCCTACTGCATACCAGGATGTTTACATTGAAAGTATCAAACATGTTGTACTAAACTGAAGGATTTATTATTTATTGTCTATTTGTATTACACCATGCTTAGTATAAGCCAAATGAAAGGTTTTTCTTCATTATTACTTGCTTGATAGCAAATTGAAAAAAATATTTTTCTGTTATTTGTTGTTTTATCATATTTTAACCCCTTGATGTGCAACATATCCACACCCCCTCTAATGCGCAACATGGGTCAAAAATGACCCGCATTTGTTTTCTGTTATTTCATGATGGCTGAGTTTATTTTTTTGTCATATCTTTTGAAATATACAATTTTTGTGGTTGAATATTTCAAGATTTTTTTACATATCTTGTTTTGTATTAACACGGATTATTATTTCCATTTTTCCTTTCATACGTTACGGACAAAGTTTGATTTTAAACCTTCAGCCAGCTAATAAATACTTGTATCTTTTTAACAAATAATGTACTCATTCTAAAAGTAACTAAACCTAATCAAATATTATATACAGTTCACAATTATCATTAAAACTGTTTTTAGGTAATTTTAGAACAATTGAAAAACAATACTTAGATGTATTGTGAGATATGTGCTGACCTGTTAACTGCATTTTCATTCCATATGCTAGAGCTAGCAAATGCACTTGGGTCTTTTCTGACCCGTGTGTGAAACGTTGAGGTAGAAATACAAACGCTATGCTTGTTCGTACCATGAGAAAGAAAAAATGATTATTTGTGGAAAACAAAAACAAGATATTTACGACAAACATGGTGGAATAAATTGATCAAATATAATCCATCCATCCATCCACCAACCAAGGTGACCGAGCTTCTTACTCTATCTCTAAGGGAGCCCCCAGCCACCCTACGGAGAAAGCTAATTTCAGCCACTTGGATTCTGGACTTGGATTTCAGTCATGATCCAGAGGTGAGTATTTGAACAAAGATCAACCACTAAATTGAGAGCTTTGCCTTCTGGCTCAGCTCTGTCTTCACCACAACAGATCGGTACAACGACCGCATAACGGTGGATGATGCACCAATCCGCCTGTCGATCTCACGCTCTGATCTTCCCTCACTCGTGAACAAGGCCCCAAAATACTTAAACTCCTCCACTTGGGGAAGGAGCACTCCACCCACCCAGAGAGGGCAAACTACCTTTCTCTGGTCAAGAACCATGGCCTCAGACTTAGTGGTGCTGACCCTCATCCCAGCCGCTTCAAACTCGGCTGCAAACCGTTCCAATGCATGCCGAAGGTCCTGGCTCGAGGAAGCCAACAGGACAACATTTGCAAAGAGCAGAGAGGAAATCCTGTGGTTCCCAAACCAGATCCCCTCTGGCCCCTGGCTGCACCAAGAAATTTTGTCCATAAAGACAGAACCCGTGGTAAAGGGCAGCCCTGCTGGAGTCCAACATGCACCGGGAACAGGTCTGAATTACGGCCGACTATGCAAACCAAGCTCCTGCTCCGGTCAAACAAAGACCGGACAGCCCTCAATAAGGCTAACTGGACCTCATACTCCTAGAACGCCCTTCACAGGACACAACGGGGGAGGCAGTCGAGCATCCTCTGCAAATCCACAAAACGCATATGGACAGGAGGAGTGACCTCCCAGGAACCCTCCAGCGCCCTAAAGAGGGTGTAGAGCTGGTCCACCGTTCCACAACCAGGACAGAAACTGTACCTATTTCAAAGTTATGTCATGTAAATACCGAGCCATACAGGAAATAACATAAAAATGAACATGTCTCATTCTGGACCCATGTTGCGCATTTGAGGGGTACAAAAACTGTTTTTTTTTTCAAAAAGTAAGAAATTAAAAAATAAAATAATCATGTGTGATGGTCTGAAACAAGTGAATTAAAAAGTACTTTGACTACTGATTGATAATATTAATTCATTACAAATATGTCAAAAATAAAAACTCAGCCGGGTCACTTTTGACCCATGTTATGCATCAAAGGGTTAAAATCAAGGTGTAAACTGAATCATTGGGAAAGTAAATTGTTGCATCCCTCGTTCCTTCATTTCATTGGTTGTAATTGTGTCATCACCTTTATTCAGTTTTAAATGAGGATAAGATGTCTTTTTCCCCTTTGCAATACTGACTGACCTAGTGCTAGAAGGGCTCGTGAATTCACAATAAACAAATGTTTTACCAACAAAGAGCATTATATTCATGTTTGGCCAGTCTCAACAAGACAAAAAGATTCAGGTTTCAGATTTCCATTTCAGAGATAATTTTTCTTGGAAAAATAAATAAATACATATTCTTACAAGTGACAGACAAAGACTGACTGTGCTGATGTTAAATGTAAATATCTTTCAAGACTTTTCTTTTCTGGACCTTTAATGATAAATGTTGGCCTTTATAAATGCCATTCTTGGGTAAGACACCTTTGGGAGTTGGACAAAACAGAAACCCAGATCTTTCTCTCTCTTAGTCATACTTTTCGGTCTATGCACATCTTGCGCTGTTTGATAATCGATATCGGTTTCTGTAAATTGTGATAAGACCCACTCACACATACAACCTGTGCAAAACACACACTCCTTTATGCCAAGCTAGTTCCACTGAGGCTCTCCCCCCTTTCGTTTACGGTAACTGTTTTTGTCATCTGTGGGCCTGGATCGAGTGATGCAGATAGTTTTGGTATCAAGTCCATGGCCTTGCATCTTCACCACCAACAGAAATCGAGAGCAGTGCAGAGTGGGTAGGCGTGGGAGGGCTGTGACAGAGATGACTCAGCTCTCTGCTGCCGGTTGAAGAAGCACAAAACATTCTCCCACCCCCATGTGTTTAAAAAAACACCGTTTTTGCTTGATCCACCTATAGTCCAGACTTAGTGACTTCCATGTGTGATTACATAAAACAATAAAGAAGTCAATTATAATTTTGTGTAGATTAAAAAATATATACGTTTGTATTGAAAAAAGGCTTTTTGGCAGCAAACTTTTAGATTGCCATCTCTTGGTCAGTAGTAAAAAATGCTGTAAACTTTTTTCCTGAATGCAGAAATATAGAAATCTGTTGTTTTGACTGCTTTTTCAGTTGAGAGCTTTACTACCATCCGATCTGATTTTATTTCTGAAGTGGATTGTTTGCATATTTCACCGCCACCTTGGATCACTGTTGGGGCAAAATGAATCTCTTCACCTTTGTTAAATAATTCACTTTTCGACCTGAGTGAACATCTGAGACAGCTCAGTTGTCCCATAGCATTGCTTAGAAATGCTAAACATGAACATCTGATGTTGTCTGTACACATTATAAGCTTTGTTTGCTGTTAAATGCCTTAAAAATAAAGACATTCTTGTGCACTTACTTATAAATAAAACACAACTTGTGATGTTTTTAATTGTAGCTTTCTAACTTTTTAATCAATATGCCAAAACAAAGTTTTAAAAAGTTTAGATTTTCTACTCAGACATAGTCAAGGTGTGATTTAAGTCATATTTGCCTTGAATTTGCAGCTTTTTTTGTTTGGAAAAGAAAACAGAAAAGTGTTTTAAATCATAATTCACCTTCTCTTTTTTCAAACCTAATTTAGGTCTGAAATAATGGTTCACTGTCCCTCCATAATTATGTTTACTAATGATAGCATTCTTTTTTTTTTTTTTTTTTTTAACTTGTCCTGTCCAACAGCTGAGCAAACAGATATGAGCTGAGAGCCTCTTGTATTAGACAGATTTTACTCTTACAATCGGGGGTTATAAATCATAGCGAACACAAAATGTATGTTGGTATAAGCCCCTTTTGTAATTTAAACCAAACTTTATTAATATTGATTTTTTTTTTGTATTCTTTTTGTTGGACCGGACGGAAAAGGAAAGGGGAAAAGGAGAGAGTTGGGGGGTGGGGGGGGGGGGGGGGAAGAGAGATGGTGGATTATAGAAGTTAGAGAAGGACTACTGGGAAGGGAAGGTAGATTTGTTAATCTACAGGCAACAAAATGCTGGAGCTTATACCCATTGCAATAGTGTAATGATAGCATTCTTAAAAAAATCCTATAACCATACTGGGTTACATTGTTGATAAATGTTTTACAAAAAACGCTCACAAAAATGTTTTATTATTACTAAAAATCTGATGAAAAATTAGATCTTGCATATAAAAATGTTGTAAATGTGAAATGAGTGTCTTTGTTTTTGCTCACTTGTTGCTCATAATAGACTTTATTCTCAAGTATTGAGCAGAAAATAAACTGTATTTAATTCTAAATTCACTTAAAAAATGTGACAGACCTGCATGTGAATATTTCGTCCTTTGGACAGTAGGGCATGTCTCCTTTTACTTAAAATTTTGCTGAGTCGAGTGAATTACAATAATAGATCTGAAGAATGTTTTTCTGCAGGAATGAGTCTTTGCAAAAGTGAGATTCTGGTCTGTGTCATCGAGAGGATTAAAGCACAAATGAGAGCAGAAAATGACTTTACATCGCCTCCCCCTTAAAACTGATGACTTTATTGAGTTCACAAAAGGACAATGACATATACAAAGTATATGTTGTTTTTATTTTATTTGCTGCTTTTTGTTAAATATTTTAATGTAATCAAACTAAATGAGTAGCTAAACGGATATAAAGTGCAAATTATATTATATAAATTGGTGCAATTGCACCTTTTTTTTTTTTTGTAGAAAGTTAATATCCACCTCACTGTCATGTCATGTCATGGCTTCCCCATCTCCATACCTGCTCAGGTTTTTCTGAGTACTCAGATCCTCGCCATGTTGCTTTGTCCACTGATCGCTCTTTGGAAATATGAGAAAATCACAGGCTTTTCAAAGCTGCACATTGTATCATCTAACAACGGCAGAAATGTTACTAGTGATGGATAAATTGATGGATGATCTCATAAACAATGATGATCAAGTGTGGTTATTCAAGGAATTACAAGTTTGTTTTTTTTTAATTGGAGGGGGGTCCAGCCATTAAGTATGTTGTGTCAGCAACTGATGTGAACTCCAGGCCTCCTCAACAACCGTGTTGCATAATCGCGAATGCACAAAGAGATGTGTGATACATTTATTTAAATCTTCCCCATTGTTCTGATTTAAAAATGAATTTTGTTAACAAAACAGGCCAAAGACAAATCCATAAATATCTGATAAAAACGCATAAAGAATGACTACATAGCAGAAATGGTGTGAAGTCAAACAGCCGATTTGATTCATCTTGAGTATTTTCATCTCGTGAGCATTTTACTGTCAGTGCAGAGCGCGACTGGCTGCAGGAAAACAGAGAACAACAAGTGAAGATGAGCAGTCTCACGAGGACATCATTTGTTTTATTAATCATTTGTGGATTTTTACTTTGACTTTTTAATCAATCTTGTTTGGCTTTGAACATGAAACCAAGACAATAAACCTTTTTAGAAATGCAGCGTAAATAATGTGCACTTTGTCAGGCACCAAGTTGTTAAGCAGACCTGATATAAAATAATGTACCTGTGAGACAGTTGAGTTATCATATGATTTTCTGTATACAAACTCTTAGTTTATAACTTGGATTAGAGTGTGATTTTTTTGCACCAATTTACGTGACACGTTTGGGAGCTCATTGTGGGATTTCTGCACACTAACGGGACTTTTGCACTGGTTGCTGCAACGTTTGAAAAGTTAGGTGCACAGATTTGTCACTCACTTTGACATTTGATACTAAAGGCCATTTTAGGATTACATCTCCCAACACACACACACACACACACATATATATATATATATACAGAGAGAAAGGGAGAGTCTACTAAATTATCAGCAAAAAGTTTGATTTTGGTTTAATCATTACCACAATAATTGTGCTTGTTTATTAGCTTTTTACTTTAAATACATCAGTATCTGTCTTTTTTTTCTATTATTCCCTCAATCTTTGCATTGAAATTCACATTTAAACAAACAATTCTGAAGTATTTAACTGTAGCTAAATGAATTAAACACATCATTTATAACTTCATTTTCTTGACCATCAAATTATCACGGATACTTTCATTCACAGATTTGTATTTTTTTTTTTTTACCTCTAACACCTAGGCAGAGTGGGGCAACCTGACATTTTTAGTGGTCACGCCATTCAGAAATTAGAAGTCACTAAGTTAGCTGCACTCTTGAGCCCTGAATAAGCATTTGTAACACTCTGGATTAGTGTGTGTCTTCTCATGAGTCAGATTCCAGATAAGTAAATGTCAAAACCTAGAATCCCGTCAAGGTGAAAACAGTAGTAGGTCTGTTGCAACTTTAATCATGAATTTGGCTGAGATATAGTTTCAGAAGCCCATATTCTTCAGTTTGCTGCGTAACTTGTTGACTAAAGTTGAATGGTTTCTGAAACAGTTTTTTTTGTTCACTCCCTTACAAAATGAGTCTTTCTGGTAGATGTGACAGGGTTCCAATAAATACTTAACATTTACTCGCTCTGATAGGCAGCTGTTTGATCACGCTGTCTCTGCTCTTTGAAAGCTTCATCAGCCTCTAGTGGCCTTTACGTTTCATTTCTTTATTTTCACGTCCTAGTTGTGTATTGCTGGGTTGTTGTGTTTGTGCATTGTGTTTCAGATGTGGACCCATGGACTGAATATTCATTTATAGATTATAGGCAAAAGAATAAATGAATATTTATATAAACAATACTAACATTTTGAATATTTACTGAAAAATGTGAAAATTGCAGGCAAGAAAGCCTAACTCATTGTAGTGATAGTCAAATTGAAACTGTTTTTGGGTCAAACTGAAAAAGAAAAATATGTTTTCTTTTCTTCCCTGTAAATGTATAAATCCTTTAAGTAAATAGTCATCTTTTTTATTTTCTTTTTGCATTTCAATTTTTCTAAAGTAAAAAACATTCTCAAATTCTACCCAAAGCTTGCACAAGACTTCATTAAATACAAAAAACAGCCAAGGACTTGTAAAATAAACCTGTTTAAATACTGGTTAACCATTTAAATCAACCTCAGCTAGCAGGTGTAAATATCTGTCTCATGTTCTGAATGTATAGGTTTATGTTCTTACGAAGTGTAGCATCTCATAAAACAATAGTTACTGATTCAGTCAGTAGCTGTTCTACATGAAACATTAGGTAGATTCAAAGACACCAAAACATCAAACTAAAGTTTTGTCCACAAATCTTTTGTTTTTTGTAATGGAAATATTTTTCTAATACAGCCCTATTGTGTGTTACCAACAGAAGCTTCTGTTTTCAGTTCCTGTAACTGTCTTTGGTAAATATTGGTCAAGTTTCTTGCTATGTAGCAACAAAAACAACAACTTAACAGTCTCCAGAATCCTCCTCTGCCATCTCACTGCAACCACATAGTTTCAGCTTCTTCATCACCTTGTTTAAAGCATGAAATACATCCATCTTTGATTCTCCTTGATGTGCAAAAACAACCTGATGGATGTTGTGACTGTGTAACAGTGTGGCTTTCAGCTAAGTCTAAAAATTCTGTTACCTTTGACAGTCAGAGGATCTCTTTCAGTATTGATTTTGGAAATATTTTTTTTCAAATTTAACCCATGGTGACATCAGTTTTCTGGGGATCACTTGATCTGTGATATGTCCCACACAATCTTCATTTTTGAAAAAATAGGTCTGGGTCCTTGTGGGTTTAAAAAGCATGATATAGAAAATTAAAATGCATCTTTTTGAGGATTATTCCCAAAGGCTACCCCAAAATACTCTCTTAATTTAAATTTGTCCCTACAACAAACTGGGGACCTGTTCAGGGTGTACCCCACCTTCACCCAACAGAAGATGGGTTAGGTCCAGCAACCCTGTGACCCCAAAGGAGATTCAGCTGGTTCTGAAGATGGATGGATTAATGTAATCTTGAAATTTTTAATTACACAAAGGGCAAAAATAAAGAGATTTGAGCAGAATAATCTAAAGAGAGTTTGAAAAACACCAATGCGGTCATGAGACTGAGACAAATCACAAAATACCCTGATATTAAACCTGAAGTCAGCATTTATAAATGACAATTGTTGGATATTAGAATGTTTCATCAGAATTTCTTTTTTAGAAGCTTTTGAACCAACACTGACATGATATATTTTTTAAATTGCTGCTCATTTAAAAAAAGAAAACTTAAATATCGTCTGTGGGGTTTTTTTTTGTATTCTGTTGGGGTTCAGCAGGTTCCTGTTCAGTTCATGACTTGTGAGGGCAATGGAGGCTTTCTTCTAGGTTTTCCTTCCTTTGATCACTCTGAAGTTGCTGACTTTCCTGGAATCTTAACTTGTTTCTGTCTCGTTGCAGCCATCATGTGTCACCAGCAGTGTTTACTGTAGCTCTGTCTGCGTGCAAGAAACAGAGAGCATGGCAGGTTGACTGACCGAAACACACGAGGTCATTATTGCTCCTGTAAATGTCATTGTATGTAAGCATGTGTGTGTGTGTGTGTGTGCGTGGGGTGGGGTGGTGTGTGGGTGTGTATGTGTGAGTGCATTACTTACAAAGAACAATTTTAAAATAGGTCAAGATTTTAAATGCAGTTGCATTTTCTGTCCACTAGAGGGCGACTCATTCCCACAGACGGATAGCCTGTTATTTGGTGTCCTTTTCGACTCCACCTAGAAACAACTTTCACGAAATGAAAAATCGCCTTTGTTGTTGCTGTTGGAAGTTTTAGTAACATAAAACACTCTCACCAAACCAATAATATTTTCAGATTATGTATTTACACATTTAGTTATTATTAAACACGTGTGTTTCTTACAATTAAAATTTGGGGTTTTACTAGTGGGTTTTATTAGTGGGGATAAAAATGCAGACTATAAAGCCATATTAGACTGCAGGTTTCTTGTATTTTTGTAAAGTTGTGATGAAGTAAAAAAAACAAACACTTGTTTTTACGAAAATCATCCCTTATCATTCCTGCTACCAATAAATACATTAAAATAACACACATTGCATTACATGTCTGGTTAGAAATATTTCTCAAAAGTAAATATATTTGTGTTGTTCTAAAAAAGCAATCTTATGAATGCAGCCGGTGGTTTTAGAAGAATTCTTGAATCGGAACGTGTCAGATCTCGCTTTAAATACAGAAAGAACATCCTTTACTCCGACGACGCGGGCAGAGCTTAAAACCAGTATTTTAACAGAGACAATAGATCACAAGTCTTTGTTCTAAAATGTTTTTCCACGGTACACTGCCTGCGCTGTTGTGATGGAAACTTTTGTTGTAATCAGTATTTTAACTCTGCGCACGCAACATTAGGCCTTTATGGGCAAGGCTTTGCGTCACACCTATAAATCCATACTTAAAATATGTCTGTATAGCTTATTTACATACAGTGCGCTTAATGTAGGTTAAATGCATACCTTATGACATTTTTAAAGTCCCAATTTATCATTTTCATTTGATTTAAATGCTTAAATCGTTTTTGTTTGAGATCTTTTCTGTTTTCACACTCGAAAATAAAAAAAAAGTTAAAAAGAGCAACACTTTTTTCTGGCTCTGTGTAATTATCAAGCTAAAAGTTCATGTGATAGAATGACGGGTCAATTTCCTCTCTGTTAACCGCAGATTTGCGCTTCTCACGGCAACTCCACGTCCCGCAAAAAGCAAAGCGGCCATGGCGCTCCATGCATGGACACATCCGTGCGCACCGCGTTGCAACTTCTGAGGAAAACAACAAATGTCCACAGAAGTCGAAATGCAAACCTATAGCCTCTCTTTTCCTATTATTTATTTTCTTTTATTTATTTTTATTATTATTATTTTACGATATTTCATCTCTTGTTATCCATTGATCTGTAATGGCGCAACTCAAACTCCGCTGCGCATTTGCGCACGTTCAGAATACCGGCGCTTAAAAATGTACTGTTTTGGGTTTTTAATTTAGTAATTAAATTACAGGTAACTGTTCTTAAGATACCCAATTATTTAAATGAACAAACCACATTGAACATTAATTCGACTATCTTCCCCTCTTTTAATCAAACAAGAATCATTTTAAAATAAAATATTCTCCATTGAAAGCGAGTTTATTCCGTGAATAAAGTTGGCTTTTATTTTGTCAAACAGAAAAGACGCTCGCGCGTCCCAGCACGCGTACGCACACATCCATGTCGTTAAGGACAGTATCTGCTGACACATGTAAGCAACAAAAAAACAAGAACCAGGCGATGAAAATGTCACAGGCAGATAAGCTTCCTGTGCGATGAAAAAGCAAACATTTGACATTTTGAGTTTGTTTTTCCTTTTCTTACTTTCACACACTCATTTCATGAGTCTAACTTCACTCCACGATGTCTTAATTATTGTTGCTATTTGAGGTGTTTTCTCTTTTGGGAAGCGTTGCAGAGCACAAGTAAAAAGATATATTTATCTTTTTAAGAAAATATTTATTTATGATTTGCGTTTTTAAATATCTAATTCCTTGAAACATTACAAGCTGACACATTTTTTCAAAATGTCATCCTTTAGAAAAAGTAAATGCTTTAATGTTACAATTTTGAATTGTATCAAAGAATAAAGCAGCTACAGCCTGACTAAGTTGATCAAATAAAAGCCTCAGAAATAAAAGGTCAAGAAACCAAAACAGATCTGAAGCAGCACAAACAGGCACTAGACTGTCACCTCAAACTCTGCGTTTTGATTTCATTTTCTTTGAAATTAGATGATATAAAGTTTCACATCGTTATTCTTGTGTGTGTTCATGTGTTTGTTTCTGAGTCACCTGCGGTTGTGAGGAAGATATTTGTCTCTCACTTTAAGTCACTGGATATTAGAAATGCCAAGGGGATGGCAGGCAGCCCGTTTTACAGACAGATGACTTATTCAATGCTGAGTGGGAGTTTGAAAGATGCTCAACTTCCATTTGACCGTGCCAACAGCTGCTTTAACTCACCACCAACCTAGTAAATAGTTCCCAGTGGAAAATAAACAGGGAAGTACAAAGAACTGAAAACGATTGTGAGAAGAACCCAATTTCAAACCTTGCTTGATTAGTTTGTTTTTAGGACTTTTGTTTTGATTAGGCTGAGTAATTTAGTATTTTATAGAACAGTAATTCCAATTATTAAAAGAAAATTACAATATTTGTTAAAATCAAACTTAAAGGCATTGAAATATTGTTCTTATTTGTTTATATATTTTTATTTACGATATTTTAGTTAGACAATTTGTTTTGTGGTATTAGTCAAACTGTATTGTTAACATGGCCTAAAATCTGTTGAATTATGTTCAAATACAATTTTATAAATTTGAATAGGAGAAAAAAAATTCAAATCTGCCTCTGAAAAATTAAAATAAAATAAAATAACGTTAAAATTAAAATTCTAAAAAAAGGACATCATTTTTTGGTTTCAAGTTTTATCTTTTAATAAGTATCATTTTTTAAACAGAAATGCTTTTTATGTTTCAGAAATCGAAAGTGAGTTTTTACCTCATTCTTCACATCACATGTGGCAGCCTTTACTGGAAAGAAAATTTCTGCCATTTCTATTTCTGGAAAATAGAAGTTGTAAAACTCTAGATTGCAGCTTGTTATCAATATGGAGTATTTTGTGGAAAAGCTATGACAGTACACTGCGTCCTTTCTCCTTTTTATGAAGTTCTTTCTGAGTGATTACACAAGGACAGGAGGAAGCTAAAGTCGTTTGCATGATTTCTTCATTCTTCACGTGTTGATAGCTACAGAAGCTGCTTACTTAGATTTGTTTTCGTCCTGTCATTTTTTAAGATTTAAATTGAATTGAAAAATGAATTAAGATTCTTATCACAAAACCCTCTTGTCCCACTCTTGTCATGCATGCCCACACTCTCCCTGACTGATGACACACACGTGCCGTCTCACGCAAGAAAACAAGCCCTCTCCTTCCACAGATGGCTCCAGCCTTCAGCCTTTCATCCTTCCTTGTGGGCTAAGGAAACTGTCAATAAGAAATGGATTCATAAAGACAAAGTTGCCCACAAATGAATACTTTGTGCACAACTTTGCAGAAAACATATGAATACACCATTTAGTTTGACGTTTAACGTGTCTGTTTTGAATACAACTTGTCTTTGTCTTTAGTACAAATTTATCCTGTTAACAAACTGTCAAAAATACGTCTCAGGGTTACAGGCATATACATCGAGTCCAGGAACATCGATTGTTCACATTGTGCATGCGTGTTTTTAATTTTTTTTAATTAAGCTCCGAGTTAGCTTAGCTGTTTTTGTTTTTTTTCCCATCCATTTTCTTAACCCACTATATCCCTGGGTCAAGGCGCTGTCAAGAGCCTGTCATGGCTACTGTTGGGCTAAGGCAAGGAGCATCTGGACAAGTCTGGAGGCTGGAACGAAAGCACTCATCCCGCCTGTCCCGGGAATAAACTGGCCGGATAAGTGGGGATCCCACTGTTTCAAAGCTGCTGCTGGCCGGCGGGCAGACAGCAGAATGGCGGCAGCAGAGAGACAGGGATCCCTCCACTGCCTGCTGGGCATTTTTATTTTCTTTCATCATTCTCTCATTAACATCTCTCTTTTTTTGACGAACATGGACTTTTTTATATGAAATATGAGGGATATTTAATGCTTTTTTTCTCACCACTTCCTGGTCCGTTGCATTGTTTATATGGATCAGCTGCTGTTGCCTGGCCAAAACAAAAACAAACAAAAAAAAAAAAGTGACAGGACATGGCTGTTTTTATCAATTTTTTTCCCCCAGCGGTATAAAGATATTCCCTGCCAGGGAATAAATAACATGATAAAAGTTTGATTTAGTTTAATAAATGAGTCTAAATGTGCATGCTCACCCTGTTGAATCGATGTTCTGAGGCTCGTTGTGTATGCCTGTGACCCTGTGATGTATTTTTGACAGTTTGCTGACAGGAGAAATTCCTATTCAAGACAAGCAAGCGTCGTATTCATGACAGAGACAAATGGAATTTTAAACAGACACGTCAAATGTAAAAATAAATTATGTATTTACATCTCTTCTGCAAAGTTGTGCACAATGTGTTAATTTGTGTAGAACTTTGTCTTTATGTATACAACTTTTTATGAATACATTTCCTTTTGACAGCTATAATACTTCATACTTCTGCTTCAGCTCTCATCCTTCTCCCCATAACAAAAACCTTAAAGGTCATGGCCAAGCCTCATTCAAACATCATGTTTGTGTCAAAATTACACATATCATCACCCCGCAGTAAATGCAAGCACTTTAATCCCAAATTAGAATATGACTTGCCATGACAAAAAAGCTTTGAAAACATGTATTCTACATCTTTCTGAAAAGATGAAGGAACGCCTGCAGACAAATGAATAACTACTGTGTTGATGATTTGTTTCAAAAGCTTACACAAAATCAAATAACTTTTTCCTACACAAAAGGAGAATGTGCCACTAATCACCTCAAATCCTTCTTTGATCAAGTTTTCAATAGTCTTTGAAATTTTCAGCTGAAAAATCTGACTTGGGAATGAGAAAAACAGAAGCTTTTATTTGGAAAAGTTTTTGCCTTTTTACTGTAAGCAGCTGCAGCTGCGTTTAAATATGGCAGCCATGTATTGGAAAAAAGTTTCTTGAAGGACAAAACAGTGTTTAAATATTTTGAGGTATGGAAATATTTGTAAAGTTTTTAAAAAACAAAAGCACACTGTTTTTCTGCACAGCTTCTTTGATTTAGTATTTGTTTTGCATTGTATTCACCAGCTTTTGGAATCTTTTTTTATAGGCCTGTTGCATAAAAATGACAAATCAATGTAATCACTTTTGCTGTTGTCTCTTTAGATTTTTCAAATTCAAAAATGTATCTCTCTTTTCTTGACTCTACATATATGTGTGTACTTTTCACAGTTTGACTTGCTCCTAATTGTTTTATTTGCATTGAAAGTGGAATTCACAGGTGTCTTTTCACAGCTAAAACTATGAGCAGAAATGATGTGTATGTGTGAAATACTATTTTTGAGATGTAAAGAAGACTCATGGGAGCTTAAAGGATCCCACACTGGCTATTTTTAGATGTAAAATATATCATTTTCTCAACTTTTTTAGCTGATACAGCATATGTAGTATTTTGATTGTTTATAGGAAATGCCATGCTGGTTATATTTACATTTGAGAAGATAATCTTGTTTTTAAAGCCATGGTCATCACAGAACACACTGAGTCTTGTCAAAAAACCCATAATCTGCATTAACCACTAATCCAGGCTTTACTGCATGTGTTGATCTGTGTTTAGTTGAGCTTTCCATATAAATGCAGTTATATTTTCAATTGGATGTTTTGTGGTTTGAATCTCAGCTCCACCTCAGCTGCTAACAGCTGACTTGTCTGAAGAAGTGATTATTTAATGCAAAAGTATCGGTCCACATCATCAATAAAAAGCAGCCAGAAGAAGGTAGCAGACTTATCAGCGGTCACAGTTTTACCACCTAAAAAAACAACCTAGAAATGAGACCATTTCTGAGTTTTAAGTTATTTTTAATTAAAGTATTAGAAGAAAAACTCAATGAATCTAATAAGTCATCTGGTTAAAGTCAAAATGTCGCTGCTCTGCTGCTCACAGCCCAGTCCTCTTGCATTTATTTAGGCTATGGACAAACACTGGCAACAACACTTTACAAGTTTGGCTCCACTTTTTTGCACCACAGTCCAGAAATGTTAATTTTTTACATATTTATACTAATAAATAAGTAATTATGAAATAAATTGGGATTTAAGATTTGTTTTAAATAACACTAGACTTGCAGATTTTTTATTTTCCAATTTCCTAATCCTTTGTTTGTAAAAAGAAATCGTGATGAATATTAATTATTTGATTGTAAAAGCTTAGACTCGCACAGATGTATGAGTCACACAGCGTGGGGTAATATCATACAGGTGTTGAGCTCTACTGCAGATTGCACAGTAGGATCAGTGGCTACTGTGAGGTCTTAAAAGAGGCACAAGCAGAGCTGAGCACTGCTGCGCTTAGCACAGCTTTCAATGGGATTGCACAAGCTGTGCACCATATGCACTGTTGTGCAAGCGAGCTAAAACATGTTCGATGGACCTGTGATTAACCCTTTAACGCCGGAGCTTTAACTCCAGTGTAGACAGTCTTTCAACGACTGCAACTCTTATGCAATTTACATAATTCATACGGATTCTGAGCAGCTTAAACCAGCTGATTCACATTGATGGCGTGAACAGTTTTGAAGAGTTACGGTGTGTCAACGAGTGCGCGATATCTGGTTGACATCCCTAAAGCTGAAAGGTTAATGCCATAACTTAGACTCATCGAACACCACAGAATGAAGTTGGTCATTCCGATGAAGCTTTTTACCAGGCTTCTATGGATGCAGTTACATTTTAGAGACAGAAATTTTTAGCTGTAATGGATTTGTTTAAAAATTTTAATTTAGCGGTTTGACTTTTATTTGGACAAATTTAGACTTTTATTTCTGTCATTTATTGCTTTTTCTAACACTGTCAGATTTGAGTTTTAGTCATCAAAAGAGTAAGTGCGATGTAAAGTTTTGAAGCTGCTGCACTACATTCAGAAGACCTGGTATTGCACGCTGGGCCCAAACTGGACCTGTGTAATTTTGTTCTTATTTTGTCATGACATTAAAAAGCATGACTTCTGAGAAATAATTTTATTTATAACTGTTAAAACAAACTTTTACAATTACATTGACAAGTCCTGTTTTGTAACCTTTTACATGGTATGCTTTTACATGATTTAATTTCACAATTAATTAACTCCAACAAAGATATCTTTTTTATGTTGGTATACTAGAACTGCATTACAGAAAATCCATGAGCAGCTTTCCCTAATGCGTTTTTCAAACAGACACGACCATTAAAGGCAATTTCTGCAACTGCAGCCAGTTACACTGCGACAGCACCACATTTTTATCCTTTCAGCATTCAGCTTTCAGCATGCCTGTAGCAGGAATTTTAGTAAAGTTTTTACCACCTGGTTTTGTGTAAAAAATGTCACTTTCCTTTCTGCATTTGGTGCATTTCCTGATGTTCCACACAATGTGAGCGTGGCATTTACACCACATGAGCATGACCTTTGAACATTAACTGTAAAAAAAACCTAATTTGAATCTTGCACACAACTGTAAATAGCATCACTCGGTTTCTTTGCCTCATACCAGAGTTTTTTTATGTTTTAAAAAATCTACAGGAGTGGATTTGAAGGGAGTTCGAGTTTAAAAAATAATCTTATTAAAATTTGTACAATGTGTATTCATAAAAAATAAGATTAGAACCTCTGGTACAAGAATTGCTTTTGCACACATTCACAGAAGAAACTCATTGCATTTATCCACAGAACTGTAAAAAGTTGAATATTACTTGTAAGTGATACAAAAAAAAAAAAAAAAAGATGAAGAGAAGTCTCAGGAAGAATTCAAAGTTCAGAAGTGTGAGCTTTATTTGCCCCAAAGATGTCGCACACAGAAAATGTCAACTGTCAATGCAGTCTAACATCTCTCTATGAAGAGTAAAGACTTTTCTGAAACCCACAAACCTTTTTTTCAGTTTTGTTTTTTTGAAGAAAAAAACAGTTGGTTTACCTTAAAGCTAACTAAACATGCAATGAAGTAAGAGTTTTTTTTCTTTCTGGTGTGCTTGAAGCTTTTCGACAATTTCAATTTATCAGAAACCTTCAAGGTTCTCCTTTTGTAGAATTTTCCATTCTGTCAGTCACCCTGCAAACAATTGTCTAGCTTGAGGTTGCCACGTTATCTGATGTGCCACGAGATAACAGTCCAAGATGCTGTTTGTTGTCTGATCTTCCTCTCACTGTCATCCAGCTGTCTTTAAGCAGAACTTGTACCTGCATTTACTGGACTTTAATAGTTAATTAAAGCAAAATTAAAGGCAATACCTAAAAAACAGTTTTACCCCTAAGTATGTTTGGTTGAGCTGAAAGCAGGGAAATAACAGTTAATCAAATACATGTTCAATACGTGGCAGCAAATAGCACAGTGGCAGGACACACTGTGGGTGAAGTTGCTTGCAAAACGGCACTCCAGAAAAATTATAATTTAAAGGATTTGATCAGACTTTTTGGTATTAAAAAGCGCTTTTTATTCATGTCCACCCACATACACTAAGCCACTTACATTTTTTATGCTTTATTTTTATATGGTCAAAGGAGGAAAAAATAATAATGGAATGAGTGTAGTGTAGTGTTTTTGGGTGAAGCTTAAAAATTCTAGTTTTTTTATAAACTGATGGCCATTTGGTTTTTTGCACCTTATTCAAGCAAACCACTGAAGGACTCTGTAAACAAACCTGTGCCCCTCCTTGTTGTTTTTGGGACAAGTACGGACGACTTACTGTTCTGTTTATGTTGTGCTAAAAAAGGGAAGGCACCCTTTGACATTTTCACTGATTAATTTACCCATATCCACACCCAGCTTTACTTAATGCAGTCTAGGGCAGTGGTCACAGTTAATCCTTCCTTTGTGATAAAGAAATTTGTTATTCAGCTAAAGAGAAACTCATTTGAATATTTGCATTACCTCCTCTCAGTGACGATACCAGACTTAGTTTTGTAAGCATTTCTGTGAAAAAAATTAGAATAATAAACAAAAATATATGTTTTAGATGGTTGACATTTTTTTTCCCTTAAAAAGCTTTTGTGGACTGAGCTGACATCACTTTAACCTTACAAGTGTACGGAATTTAGATGTGGGACCTAATTTTTCCTGAAGTTACAGGCCCTTCATATTTTTAGACTGAAAATGCAGGTTCTACATCATTAAGCTACATAATTTTAAAGTCATGGCAACTCAGGGCTGCATGGTGGCGCAGTGGTTAGCGCTCCTGCCTCACAGCAAGAAGGTTCCCGGTTCAAGTCCTGGCTGGGGGACCTTTCTGTGTGGAGTTTGCATGTTCTCCCCGTGCATGCGTGGGTTTTCTCCGGGGACTCTGGCTTCCTCCCACCGTCCAAAAACATGCTTCATAGGTTAATTGGTTACTCTAAATTGTCCCTAGGTGTGAATGTGAGTGTGCATGGGTGTGTGATTGTGGCCCCTGCGACAGACTGGCGACCAGTCCAGGGTAGTACCCTGCCTTTGCCCATGAGTAGCCGGGTTAGGCTCCGGCAACCCCGTGACCCCGAAAGGGATAAAGCGGATTGGAAAATGAATGAATGAATGGCAACTCACCAACATTAGAAGCTAATTTTGACTTGGACTTACAAAAAATGACTTGTTACCATGTCTAACTTTAAAAAACCTTGTCATTGCAAACTGTAGCTAGCACATTTTATATATTTGATGTCTTTTTTATTGATTATAAATGATGGAATTAAGGAAATAAAACACAAAAGTAGGGCACTAGGCATGCATATAAAGCGTGAAAGAATAAAAATCTTTTTAACTTCAGGATAGACTCTTTTCAACACAGAAAATGGAAATTATTGCCTCTTTAGCTTTCTTTCTGCTGAACTTGTTTGATCATCTTTCCTTGAGCAGTTAATGCATAAACAGTGGTTTTAAAATTAAAAATATCTTGTGGGCAGTTTTGGGTGATAAAATTGATGTAACAAAATTTGGCCTTTGACCTTTTTGAATTCAGATTTAAGTCTCATTACTTGTCACACACCTAGGTGTGTAAAATGTGTTTTCTGCACTCTACCACAAGGCCACCAAGCTGTTAGTTGCATTTAGCTGTCAATTTAGAAGACATTTTTAAATTGGATGGATTATATTTTCCCTTCTTTGAAATATTTTAAAAAGTATTTCAAAAAATCTTTAGAAAAATCCTAAAAAAGAGTTTTTTTTCATGAACAGCTTGCCATGGATTGCTGTTCAGTGTGTTTTGATTAGATATAAGGACGTTTATCAAATTAAAATAAAAACAGTTACATTATGACTTTCCTTCTTGAGTCTGAGTGAGAAAATGCTTAACCAAGAATATACATGCATGTAGAGCCACAGGGATGAACTGTTTTATAATGGTTTCCTGTAGACATTTTCTCATGTGATGATTCACCTGTAGGATGTTTTCTTTGTACGCCCTCTTCTTTCTTTTTCCTAAGTGTCTTCACACAACTGACCCATTATTCATACCTCAGAACTTGACACAAAGCCCCCTCTGTGTAGCTTTTTAGATTTTAATCTCAAGCGAAGAACAGACTGAAGAAAACAGCCTTGAAGGCAGAATGAAATCAGAGTTCGGTGATGCTCAACATTTTCTCATTTCTCATTTTTCTCATTTCTCCTGTTTCCTTATTTGGCAAAAATGAGAAAACATGATTTTTAGGCAGGTGTGGTGCATCCCTCTGTGGGAAATGTAACATTTTGGGATTGTATGGATTACAATTCAGTTAACTCAGATTTTTGACCTACAGCATCAAATTTTTGGATCATCAATAACTGTATTTGTTTTAGCCATAAGCTTTTAGAGAAAACGTCACTTACAAGTGGACTCTGTGATGATAAAAATGGTTAAATGTGACTTTGGAAATTTAGATCTCTTCCATCCAGTGTTTTTCACATAATTAGAGTCAAAGCAATCATACAGCTGTAAAATGTAAAAAGTACTTTTTTCAGAATAAAAGATGAACACAAATCAAACCATTACTATGGTTAGTATGACATCTAGGAATCAAAATACGCTGAAATAATGATTTGTTAAGATTACAAAATAATCTTTGAAGGCTGCAGCCGTCAAACTGCTCGGGTGCTGATTACAACCTGGGAAAATACAGTTCTGCTTACCAAACAGCTGCCTCTTGCAGTTTCTTTTGAGTATTTGTTAATATTAGGGAAGGATGTGCATCAGTGATCACACCTTAATTTTGGTTCTCCAAACTGAAAAAACATTTGTCTGTTATTACACTGTTGTAGACATTGTTAGAGTACAGTAAACAGATACCTGTCATGTTAAAGTATTGGAAACTTCCTAATTGGATATTATTATTAATTATTGTATGACACAGTTAACACATGACACACATTTTCCATTAGAATCTTCTTCCACTCATCCTGAACCGGGTTGCGAGGGCAGCAGTCTAAGCACAGATGGCCAGACTTCCGTCTTCCGCGACGACGACGACAACGACGAAACACACCATGGCGTTCCCAGTCCAGCCAAGAGACGTAGTTCTCAGCTTTTCATCGTGATCAAATATATATTTTCTATTTAATCAATTGTTTGACCTAATACGGTCATCCTAAAAAAATACATCATGAAGAGCTTTATTTTGATTGCTTTTGCACAACACTCAGTCCTCTTGAAGTTGAGTCATGGCATCTGGATTTAAATATTTTCTTGAAACGTTTTCCACACTCATCTAAGAGACTGTAGTGGTCTAATTTTAGCTTCTCTGTTTTCTCTGTATAAGGGTTTAGGCTCAACCAAGACACGTCTGCTGCTCCATGATGATAAAAGTTTCTTTAATCACAAGAAGTTAAAAGGTCTTGAAAGGAGCACACCTCAGGTCAAGTGGGTCCCTGTGCTTTTACTGGTCAACTGCATCCATTTATTAGAAAACACTGTTACATCTAACTCGTGAAAAAAGCCAACTAAAGGTTTCAATTGAAAGCTTTGGTGAGTTGCTACTAAAAACAGGTTAACTTTTCATTAAATTATGAACAGAAATGAAAAACTACATAATTAATAACATAGATGTGTAAAAAGGCACTGCATATGCCAGTTTAAATAAAGATACATCAGTGTTTCAGCAGAAATGAATTAAAATGATTAAAATACAAGAAACAATTTGTCATATATTTGAAAGATTTTGAAGGTTACATAGTGGTCTGTCCATGCACTTTTTGTTACATTTTTGTCCTAATTTTTTGATAAGAAATTGGTAAATTAATTTTACTTGGAGTAACTTGTGAACATTTTTTTAAACAGCTAACAAAGTAAAGAAGAATGTCTTATCAACTGTAAGTTATGCTGTGTGGTGTGTCTGGGACCTTTCCCACTTGTGGTTGTCCATAGACTGTGGGGCGGACTGAAGGATTTCGCAACACTACAGCTTGTCATCAATTCTACAGATGCTTGATTAGGAAAACGTTGTCATTGATACTGAAACACTGATACTAATTACTAAAGTGCAGGCAGCTGTGATGCTGAACAGATTCCAGTGGAGGATGAACAAAGTCATGGCCAGCCTGCACTGAAGAAAAAGTTAAAGACTGAAAAATAACACAAAACATGACACACTTTTTTGTTATGGTGATAAGATATTAAGAATATTAAAACAACATCTTCCCACCTTATTAAATCAACATCAACTCCTCACTGTCTCCAATTCAGTTTCTTTAATGATGTCTACCTAAATCTTGTGTAGGTTTTGAAGCGAGAATGGGATAGAAGTAGGAGAAAAAAGTTTCCATTTGCTAGAATTAGCTTTTTTCATTGACTTTAGCAAAAGTCTTTGCATAGACACATATTATTTATACAAATAAAATAGGAGGATTTTTTCTTCTGTTTTGTTGCAATCTAAGAGCTGCCGAGATTTGTCTTCCTTCAAAGTAATGATTAAAATCAGTTTAAGATGTCACATTGCTAGTCTGGTCTACATTCTTCTTCATGAGATGCTTATTTATGGGTCACATCGCTATGAAGTATTTATCCAATTACATAGGCTGTCGAAGACACATTTCAATGATCTGCAAACACAGATGAGTCCTTTGTTTTAATCTCTTTTTCAAGACTGGTGCCTAGTTCACAACAAATGTGAAATTTGCTTTCTGATGATCCAAGCAAAGCTTTTGTCCTCTGCGCTGTGTGGAACTGTTGAGTGATTTGGACAAACGTTTGAAATTGCTGTGGTTAATAAAGATAAAGATGGAGGCTAAATGGCATTATCCAGCTTAGATCTGACCTTTGTCGAACAACGTACACTCTGTTTCTCAGGAATCACTTGCTCTTAAAACAATTCTTCTTCATTTGTCTTCCTCAATCAACTGAAAAACATCCATCTTGATAACTACTGCTGCACTTTTGTGAGGACGTCTGAGATTCTTGAACAGTATAAATTGAAGGACCGCTCTTGTTGCTGTCATAGCCCTGCGTTTCAGACAAAGCGTCCTACTTCCAATACAATAGACGAGCCTTAACACTAGTGTGTTTTTTTAAACACAAGTAACTGTATGTTTGGAATCAGCACTCTCACATGAAGACTACTCTTGGTTGTGTTGGTGTGATATTGTTGGTTCATTAATTTTGTTCTGATGTGGAAAAGACCGTCGTCCATGACGAAAACAGTGTGGAAGTAGAGAAAGACCTGTGTGCTGTCATAAACAAGCTTTTGCAGTCCTCAGAAAAAGTGGAGACATTTTGTTCCTCTGAAACCACAAGGAAACAGGCTTTTATTATAAATACCATCAGTAAAGTTAATACTGCTGTGGATTACTGTTTATTGAGTGTATACATATTTTTATAAACAGGGCAAAAAATGTCAAAAGTATATGAGGATAAAAGAATAAAATTATAATTTCATAAGTTATAAATTACAAATTTATGAGATTTAAGTCATACATTTATGAGGCAAAAATGAGTTTACTAAGACAACAACAAAAACAAAGAACCAGTTGTGTTTTAGTATAAAAGATGTAAACGTTACAGCTTTCTATGATTAACTAAAGCCTTATGGCATCACCATAAATAGCTGCATTGATAGATTTAGTCGGATGTAAAACCAACGTTATTTTTAAAAAAAAGCATGACTTTTTCCTTGTAACATTTTTTTTTTTTACTAATAATGTTATGAGTTTATTCTAGTAAATTTCTGAGTTTTTTCCTCATACTTTTATGTCTTTATTCTCATATATTATCTTTTTTTCTTTCGTGGTGGGCCTAATATTCTGTCATAAGTTTATCCATCTTTAACAAAGTTCTCAAGATTTATGTTTATTTTTTAGTGCTTTATTTTCTATTTATCCCGCCTGTGTGTGCATGTATGTGTGTGATAGACAGTGGTTAAATGAACTGTTTTGATTTTGAAGTATGAAAACACATTAAAAACGTAATTTAGCTGACCACAGTCAAGAAATTGTACCCAGTTTTTAAAAAGTGCTGGGGGCCACATTTTGTTGATTTTATGATTATGAGTTTTATTAAATTTGAACACGGGCTGCATTTGGTCCAAGGGCCAGACTTTGTACATGTCTGACCAAACCATCTTCAGGAGATCCGTCAGAAGCTTTTACAATGTTTGAAAAATTGCAATATTAGAGGCAGATTTTAGTTTTTAGCTCACCTCAGCTCTGAAAAACACTAAATAGAATTTTTTACAATCTATTGTGAGTAGTTACACTACATTGTGTAAGGATCCTTAATTAATAGTGTCAGAGCTTTTGGTTGTGGGGTCCTCAAATGCCAAAGATCTGAACGTCCTTTACAAATAACCTTGGATATGACGAAATGACAAATAGGAACTTAAATCTAAAAATAGCAAAAACGCGATGGGGCAGGAAGCTAAAAATGAAAGGATTTTGCAGGATTTTTGCACTGACAAACTAAACTTCTGGCTCCTACAGGCTCTGAAATAACACAAAGCTACTCAGTTGATTGACAAATGAAACCGGGTTTGAATACGGGGAAAGTACAGGAACAGAAAACCAAACAGAACTTGTTCACCAAACATGTCTTGAATAAAACAAACAAACAAAAAGAAAAACAAGCTAAACAAAAGCATCAATTCTCACAAATGTAAAAGAATGTGGGAGTCAGAGGTGAGGTCTGTCAGAAACTGGTCAATGTGGAAACAGCAAGAAGTTTTGTTTTTTATAGAGTCAACTTTATCTTTCTAAAGGTTTGTCTTAGTATAACTTTGCTATAGAGTTTAGTATTTAGTCAGGTACATATTACATATACCAGGCCATGTCTACATCCTCACGTTTGACTCAAATAAGATAGATAAATAAAGATAAATCTGAATGATTCATAGATTTCGGTTTGTTTCAGTTTTCCTTTTGTCTGTTGTTAAATTTCAACAAAGAAAGAAGCAATTTAAAAACCATGCAACTGCTTGCTGTATTGCAAACTTAAAGGTTTCTTTTGCCTCACCTAAATGTTTGTGATTGATGTGCTTGTTGGAAAACCAGTCAGTGATGTGAGAACAAATGATTGAACCAACAAATTATTGAGTATAAGTGGATCAGCCTCAGTGTGCAGGAAACTGCTAATTTGGTAGCTATGACTGGACCCATTGTGCATTGGATTGGTCATCTTCTTTTGGGCCATCTGGACTTCCTGACACAACCCTGTATTTATCTGGGCTTGGGCTACATATTTAGGCAATAGCGTGAAGATTTTTGCCTAAGGACTCACACTGGAGTTCATTGGCAGTGATCCCTGGTTTCCACGGACACCAGTCAACCCAGCAGACTGAGCCATCCAGCGCTGACTTAATATTTTTTACACTAATGACTGATATTCTGATAATTTGTCCCTATAAACATTATGGGGTGCTCATTAACTTTAGCTTTCTGCTGCTGCTGGACGGTTCAGCTGTGGAAGGTTTCAGTTGCAGAGAAAATGAGTAGGAGGCCCTGGAAGACATTAGACACGACTGTTCTGAAGACCTTCCACGGAGCTGACTAACATCTAACATGAGGTCTAGATGTGGGATTTAGAAAGCAGTGAGGGCACCAAGTGACACCTATCGGTGTCTTTAGATTTGCAATCCTATAAGATATTATTAATTCAGCATCTCCAAAAGCTGATTTATGGTTGACATCTGGGCTTCTGCAGGCGTTTGCACGGCAGCCCACTGTGCTGTAAATTACAGGATCATATAACAGAGTGAACGTCGGCTGAATTCCATTCAGGTGTTCTCTTTTGGCTTAATGTCCGATTTCCACACTGTCATGGCTCGACTTTGAAAAGAGCTCAGCCACGCGTAGTTCTGTTGTTAGTATCCATGCATAAAAACCTTTAGAAAGATAGAGTTCACCTCCAATTTGAAGAATTTCTCCAGTCCAGGAATGAGTGTTTTGTTCCACACTTGACACACAATGAAACCCAGCCACACATCAGTGAATCAAGTCATCTCACCTCACTTTTTTTAATTCTCATTTTTCTCTGCTTATATGGTTGAAACAGAATAAGATAAATTCAAATAATTCAGATATGGAGGAATTTCCTTTGTGTTAAAAATCATTTAATTTTAAATGATATAAAATGAGAAAAGGTGTATTGAATAAGGTTTGGTCTGAACTTTTTCTTTAAAGGAGATTTTCTATTTCTGTGGCTTACTTTAAAAAAATGTAATAATTAATCTAACCTCTTTTTACTTTATATTCTTTTATGATATTGTTCAGAAAATATCTTTTTGCAATAAAATGTTCCTATTTTAGTGCACTACCACATATGTTACACATTTAGTGTAATATGACAAGGACTGAAGTAGTTATTGTTCTAAAGATCCTTTTTGCATAAATATGATCTAATATTGGTAGATTTTCATTCATACTATGTCAAAGGAACCAAATACTGAGACCTGATGTGACACACAAACGTACCTGCACACTCAGACGGAGCGTCAGGCTTTTTCAGGTTGAATCAATGTGAAACTTCTTATGTGACCTCTCGTGTCTCCTCTAGATGCATCAGTTCACTTTTTTCCCACTGATTTGCAGCATGGGGGATTTGATATTTAAAGTACTGGGTGTTATTTTTAAGCTAAAAATCTACATATGAGATATTTTAAAAACAGTAAAAATACATGAATGAGATGCATCAAATTTACCAACTCTAGTAAATTAGGTTTTTCTCATTGGGGAGTTTTTTTAATATGTTTGTTTTGCAACTTTTCATGTGCTTGATGCACTTTTCTCAGAAGTTCTACAGTGCTTATGTGTGAGATAGAGAGCGTTGTTACTCATTCACTTTCTTCTTTTCTCCTGAGCTCGATTCTTACCAGTTATTTTTCACCAGCTGCAGACAGACTGGTTGCATTATTAGTCACAATTTTGAATCATTTGATTTAATCTGGTTAGCCTCATGAGCTCAAACTCACTCGACTTTTTGTATTGCAAAATATTTAGTTGATAGTATTTTTTTAGTGAGCAACATTTGGCAGATGAAGTGTTCACAAAGGAGGAAGTTGTCTTGAAACAAACGCAGTTGGTGTGGAGTTGTGCTAGGCCCAGACGTATTTGGCTGTCTGCTCACCACTTCAACAGTTTGAACAGATGGTGGTGTCATTTTCACATTTAACTTAAAATGGAGGCTGCTGTTTTTAGGCCACACTCTCCCTGGGACTTTTGTTCAGCGTCTTTGCAACCTCCCACATATCCCTGTTCTGTCAACAGAGCACCAAGTCTGCACGTACCACTACTGAACCCACAACTATGACTTATTTTTCAGCTTTTGTCATACCCTTTTTTAAAAATTGAAAAAAAAAAACATTTTTTTCTGTTGTGTATGTTTTTTCTTCAAAACACTCTGAGGTGCACAACAGAAAAAAATGTTCTTCTGCTTCTTGCTGTGAAACTGAATCTAAAAGAGAACTGCTTTGATCGATGAGGCTTTAAAGGTGACATTTTTCAGACTAACCCACTTTTTAGAAAGTAATGGTTCAATGTGAAATGTAAACTAAACGAAACATGTGATGCAGAATTTATTACCGTTTTATTTGTAGTTACACATCCAAAGCTTCCCACGTTGTGAACTTCTTTTTCTCCTAAGTATATTTACTTTTTGTTTAACCTTAACCATAACTCCCTCTTTTTTTGTTTTTCCTTCTAACTAAAAAAAATACTTTCCTAAAAACAAATAACTGAAGTTTTTGATACTTCTTAGATTTGATTTAAAATTAATTATTGACTTTTGTTCATACTAACCATGATTAGATTAAAACATTTCCTAATTTATTTCAACTTTTCAATAATATTTGGACCTATTTATTTCTTTTGCTTCCCTTCTTTGATCTTTATTCTTAGTTTTTGCTTGTTTTAGCTTGAAAACACTGTCGGCTGAGAAAGAGGAAAAGCTGATTTGTGCTTCTCTGCTGTCGCTGTTTCATTCTCTCAGCTTCCTTTGACTTTTTGAAGCGCACACCGCACATGATCGCATCAAAGCCCAACCTCTGCTTCTTCTCTTTTGCTTTCTGACTAATTCAAAGAAAATAAAAATAAATAAACATAACAAAAGATTCATCATAAACCTGCTTCATCCACCCTTTATATTTTTAGGTGACACTGTCATGCTGAATTATGACAAATATTTGCTGAGTGTGTTCTGAAAAATGGGTCGGGGAAACAACCGTCTCCAGTGACAGCTGTTTACATCCCACAGAGACGAACCGGGTCTCTGCTGTCTGGGGAAAAATTGTCCACTTTAGCTCTGAACTCACTGTGTAGCCACTGTGTTTGCTTGATGCTAGGAAATTGTAGTTGAAATGTTGGCTTTTTTTTTCCGTCTGTAGTTTTCAGACCGCTTCCTTGTAAATGTAAAATGCAAAGTTATTCGAGTGTGGATGATGGTGTAGACGAGAATGCTTAGTAATTGTGTGAATCTATTCTCTTTGTGTTTTTTAAATAAATAAAAAATCCAGCAATAGTGAAACTATGAATCAGAATGAGAATTACTTTGAGAGACTAACTTTTAAAAGTGACGTCTGTTGTGGGTGTAGTAGTGTTAAAAGTTTGCAGTTATTTTCTTTTTACTTTTGATCAAATTTTCTGTTTATTTATTATTATTATTCTTAAAATTTCAACGTTATGAAATATGTATTTTGATCATGTTTATGCTATGATAAATCAATTTCAGTTTTTTGTATTCTGTTCTATTTTTTTTTCTTTTTAAGTAAAATTAAGACTATAAAAATATTCTACACGAACAAAAACTGAATTTTAGAATCAATGTTTTCATTTAATTAATAACTTGCTGGAGTTTTACATTATGCTGGTCAGTCTAACATTTAAAGCATGGGTTTATTTTGTGTTTAATTTGTGTCAGACTTGTTTTCTTCATATAAATAAATCCATAAGTCATTCTGAAACTATGATGCTTTGGAGTGATAATATTACCATCGTACCAGGGGAAATTTGCCTAGTGAAATGTTCGGTTCTCTGTCAACCCACTCAGTTTCGTCTGGAAAAAAAATATCTTTTAACCTTTCAGAAACAACAAATATGTGCTTTAAAAAAGCCCAGTTGAAAAAAAAGTGTTGGTGCCTAAAAACTGACAGATTGTTGACTTTCCACTACTAAATACAATGTGAACAAAAGATGCTGACTGCAAAGAGTTAAACATTTCAGAGGACCCTCCTTAGTCAACTGGATTCACACTTTGACTCACGGGGTGCTTGAGCTTTTTTTTTTTAATTGAATGGTTGCATCTGTGTTTTAAATGACGCATGTCAGTTTTGTCTTTTCTCATGCTTCATGACTGAGATCTGGAGTTTCATAATGAGACAGAATATTTCCAAGCTCACTTGATTTTATTTTATTTCATTGACTGGTGACACAGCCAAGATCCTTCACTGAAGTCGTAGTTCTGAAATACTGATTTGATTGTTGCAGAATCTTCAAAGGCAGATAAGGACATGGATAGATAGTTATGCAACCTTTATCAAGTCTGCTATTTGTCATTTGTGACTGCCCTGGTAATATATAGCCTCTGTTTAATATTTTGTGCTTTTAATAAAAAAGTGCTTTAGTTAAGTTGTGTTTTTTGCTGCATCTAACATTTGTGTATCACTTCTTATAAGCGCTACCTGATGTAGTTAAATAAAGGTTTTGGAAAGTGCTGCACACAGACGTTAGTTTAAAGAATGTCAATGCATTGAACCATTATCTGTGACCTTAATTGAGACAATAAATAAATAAAAGACATGTTGATGGTTTCAGAAAGGCTCTGTTTTGCAAGTCCGTGGGAGGCATGACTTTGTTGCCACCAGCAACACTTAATTCCTTTTGTCTCTCTGTCTGCTTTTGCACGACAGCAAGATTGTTTTTTCTAATCAATGTACATATTTAGGATCTAAGGTTAAGCGTGGCTGTCTGGTTTTGTTTGTGCGCACAGTCAGTGTCTAAAAGGTTGTGTATACAGCATTTTTATTCACCTAAGATTCTTTATTTCAGACTTCTATGATAGATTTTATTTGATCTTTTTGGGTTAATTTTTGAGTTTTTATGTGTGCCTTTCACTGTAGCAATGCTCAGACTGCACTTGCATGCATTCACAAAGAATCATAGATTGCTATTTTAGTATGACTGTACTATATAGTGTCCAAAGAGCATTTACTTATGTATTGAAAATCATGTAATCTAATTTGACCAGTTACTAACTAAAGTTATGTATTTCTTTCAATAAGTTAGGCATGTTTTCTATTGTTCATAACGTGTACATAATTCTAACGTAATAACTGTAAAATGCTTATGTCAGGCTCATATTATGCTACAACTCTTTGATTTTGTGTTTCAAATGACATCATCCAATAACTTATCTTGTTGCATCTATAGTCCTTTTGTCGTTGTTGTTGTTGATATTGATCTAAATACGTTTAACTTTACAATGATTATTGATGGCGCTATATTAGAGGTTTCTGGTGCACGTTTATGCAGTTTATATTCTATCTACTGTTTAATATGTGTATTTCTAATGTAACCATGCAGGGATCTGCAACAGTCCTTTTGCAGCAGTGTGGGTGTCAGCTGTGAGTGCATGCTCTTGGCAGTATGTTTTGATGTTTACGGCTTTTAAATTGAGTGTTTCTGAATTTTACTACATCTGTAGACTTTTGGCATTTAATTTTTCATCAATCTATGTGAGCTTAGGACAGATTTCAAGCAGTTTTGTTGTGATAAATGCAGATTATTCAACACACACCTCTGAAAGTTTAAACTTTTGCTTCATAAAACACTAAATTTGGAAAAAAGATGAATAACGGACTTCTGTTCCTATGGCTTGACATTGCCTCATAATAACATGAGTTTTTTTTATTAAATCTGTGTGCTATGTGCTAAAGATCTTGCTTAAGTGTTTGCACTGTAGTGTGCATATGTATTTATTTACATGGAGGTGGATGTGTGCAAGTGTTTGTTCCCTCTTCTCGCTGCTCATCATTTGTCCCGCCTGACATTTACACATTCAAATCAGAAACTGTTTATCCGTTGTTTGAAGCACATGACAAGATTTCATGCTTTGTTTAAGATAATCACCAGCGTCACAGCATGCAGTCACAGACACTGGCCCTTACTGTGAGACCCATTGAGCGCAGATATTAAGGAAGAGTTTTATTGTTGCATATGCTATAAGTCACTGTTTTGGGATCTAAGCTAAAAAATAATTAACTGTGCATACCTTTTTTATTTTGTTTGAGGTAAATTTCAGCTCATTTGACCCACAGCTGTGGATTGTAACAAATGCTGATAAAGTTTTTTCACCTAAATGTGCACACCAACTACCACCTCAGCACATTTTGTGTTTTGCTAAGGTCAGACAGCAGAGTGTAAACAGCATAAAGTTCAGCAGGACCCCAAACAAAGAGGAAATAGTTAAATAGTGAGTAAAAGACAGAGGTTATATAATGCTTCTGGTGGAATCCAGGCAATTCATGCCATGCTGAAGGCTCTTTGAGCTTTTATGAATGTTTTTTTTTTATTACTTCAAAGATGTTTTCTTCCTCAGAGGAAAGTTGACTGTGTAAAACTTTTGCAAAACTTCCAGTTCGTGCAACGACTTTTTTTTAAACCATATTTTCTTTTAAAAAGAAGGCATTTAAAAAAGTTGTCATAAAACAAGTCTGTGTCCTCGTGTCATCTTCTGCAGATGAGTGTGTTTTAAAAAGAGGTTCAACCTCTGAAACTGAAATTCAAATATCATATGCACATATGCACATATTCATGTCTGGAATATATCGTATATCATATTCTCGGTTAAGTGGTTTCAAGTTGTGACTCTGGATTTGAGCTCTGTACTCGGGCAATTGCTCTAGTGCAGCTTTTTGTCAAAAGTATATTTTGGGGATTTTTCCACACTTTATGGCTTTGAGTTCCTTTTTTTCTACTTATTCTAAAGTGAAACATGTTTTTTTTAACCCTCTCACCACCAGTCATGTACACACACCTACACACATACTCTTTCACAGTGGGTTTAACGATTTTTAAGTAAAACAAGCTAAACCTTTACCATATCCTGCCTGACATGAGGTACCTGTCAAAACCACAATGCCTACACATTAAGCTGTTTTTCAATATTCATATTTCAATGAGAGTTCAACTCTACTCACTTTTACAGCACACTTATAATATTGGAATTTCTTAGTATTCCTAATGTTTCCGACATTTAAAAATGTTAGTTGTTTCTACGTAAGTGCATTAAAATACAATTTACAACAGTTTTCTAAAGTGCAATATCTTTATGAAAAATCTTTTTTTTAAATTTTATTTTTTTTGATACATGCTCCACATGTAGTAAACTGTTCTTATTTTTGTTTTCCCCAGTAATGAGCTGCAAACCTGCATGTTTTTCTGCAGGTTGCCTCCTTTGTGTCGTAGGCTCACAAACCTGTGGCAACTTTTCCTGCAACAGTGATTCAACACAAACCCTAAACAAGATTTATTTTACAGCAAACATGAGTGGGCAGTCAATCCAAGAGCATCTGTTGCACCCTCATAGCTTACAGATGCTTATCTTGACCTAAAGAACAGGGAAGTCAGGTGACCTTGTTATCAACCACCTTGTCACAGTTAGGAGGACTTTGGGCTAGAGCAGGGACAGGCAACTCTAGGTCTCGAGGGCCACAGTGTCTGCATGATTTCCAGATATCCAAGCCCTACTCGTGACTGTTTACCTGGTTCAGGTGTGTCCAGCCAATTAGAACATGCCAGAGGGTGGTATGTTGGAAAACATGGAGGAATGCGACCCGTCGAGGCCTGGAGTTGCCTTTTTCTAGGCTAGAGGGAAAACTTGTCTAAACATTCAATTTTGATGTTTTCCAATAATCGGTGTCTTACATTGAGTCATTACATTATTTTTGTAATCATGATGGAAAAAAATGCTTTAAACTCCAAATTTGTGGTGACAACCTGCAGCTTCATCTTGACATGCAACAGCAGAGCTTCAGTACAGAATACAGTTCAAATGCTTACAATCTGTATTTATTTCTATTCCAGCTCTTTTGATTTTACTTCATATATTTCTAAAGTTCTAAATACATTTCTAAAGTTGGGCTGCACTGTGGCGCAGTGGTTAGCGCTCTTGCCTCACAGCAAAAGGTTCCCTGGTTTAAGTCCTAGCTCAGGGCCTGAAACATATCCACCAATGGGGGGACCTTTTGCATGTTCTCCCCGTGCATGTGTGGGTTTTCTCTGGGCACTGCGGCTTCCTCCCAATGTCCAAAAACATGCTTCATAGGTGAATTGGTCACTCTAAATTGTCCCTAGGTGTGAATGGATGGGTTTACCCTGCCTTACCCTATGGCCAGGATAGGCTCCAGCATCCTGAAAGGGACAAAGCGAGTTTAGAAAATGAATGAATATTTCTAAAGTTGACCTTTTAAGGGTTGACCTATTATCTGCAGACAGGGAGTGGAGGTGTAGACAAACAAAATCATTTTATGGATTGGAGGAGTTACATGTCTTTGCATTGATTTGGTTTGCCACAGTTGCCCATGTCACATTTTCAGCTTAGTCGTTGTTATATTGTTTTTATGGTGTGCTGCTGTAGACAAAAGCAGTAAACTGTACACAGACCTCAGTTACATGTGAATGTGAACAGCAGGTTTGACACAGAGAACTGAAACGTATTGATTCTGGATTTTCCCTGTGCTGTGCTGCCTCCGCCACTCACTGATATTAAACCTCTCACTTCCTTTTTGAGGCCACTTTGTTTACCAGCCAACCTGCTATTTTTGCAGGAGGCCTTTCTTCGCTCTAAGACAGCATTTACCGTTAAAGGATGTCTCCTGTTCAGCACGTGCATACTCTGGAACTACACACACGATGTTGTTGTTACCCTGATGTTCATGAATACAGTTTTCTATGAGCACAGCAACTGTTCAACACATGTCAAGGTTAACTTCAGTGCAAAAGGCAATTTTCATAAAAGGAAAAATTGGTAAGAAAATTAGCCCACTCTTCTACTAGTGTACTAAGTAGATTGTTTGGTAAGGAATCCTTTGGCATTTGTTATATACTGTAATGATTTATTGAGTGATTAACCAGCTAAAACGCAGAAGCTGTGTACATGTGTGCCAGGTATATAAACATAATGGTTAAGTAGCTTGCCAACCATCTTTATCAGCAATACCTCTAAGTAGTTTTTATGACATTTTCAGTCAAACTCTGTTTGCTTCTGTTGCTTTCTAAGTGTCCAACAATAGCATTTTTCTGGTTGACAAATGGACTTTGACAGGACCATAGCAACCGACTGATTTTTTTCAATTTTTTTTTTTTTACAGTTTAAGTCATTTTGATATGGATTTGCTGCTGGTGTGCTTGGATTGCTGACCTCAGTATGTTAACTACCATGAAGTCACAGTCTGCAAAATTAATATTCCATATTTGAGTAGATGTTACAAGGAATGTAAACTTGAAAGTAAATGTAGTCTTTCTATTCGAGGCATTACACACATTGTTTTTTGCATAAAGGAAACCTGGTTTTGATCTTATTCCAATATTTAGAGACACAGTCCACCTCTTTACTTTGTTAATTTTTTCATGGATTGGCTGAATGGACATGTTTTTTTAATGATAATATCTTCTTAACTTTGTTGGAAAATCTTCATACAATTACAGGTCCAGAAAATTCAACTGAACTTTTGACGTTTTAAACTAATTCACATGAAGACCAGTATAATAACACTAATAGTAATACAAAATAAAAATAAAAGTCACAGTTATGACAGAGTTTCTAACTAGCTGCTCAGTCACTTTCCTGTACATGTATTTGTATTTGATAAACCATAAATAACCATGTAGGAAAAATGTTTGTCTTGGTATTTAAAAGTTAAATACAGTTTAATACTTAAATATCAGCTGAAGTCACCTTGAAGGGCTAAAAAGGGAGAGAAAATGATTAAAAAAATGTTCACAGCCCATTAAAATCTCCACCAATCTGAGATAAAATGCATCCAGAATTCGTTGAAGTTAGTAAAGTCTTATTGGCATTACTAGGATTAAAACGATAGAACAGGTGAGGACCTCAGTAGTCAGTTACCGAGCATGCAAATGGAGAGAGGAAGGACTCATGTCGAACATGATCTCCTAACATCCTGAAATCATTCTTCCAAAACCTATAGCTTACAACCTCAATTTACTTTAATAAACAAAATCTTGTTATTTTAAGCATTTTATTTAATTTTATGATCATCTGTGTGGTTACGTTTTATTGTGCAACATTTCACTCATTTTATTCTTTCTTTACTTTTTTGTCATAATCGTCCAAAGCCTCTTGTTTAATTCTGTGGTTTTCAACCTAAAACCTGCGTAAACTGGCAAAGATTAGTGCAGAAGCTTTGGGCAAAATCATGTTGCAGAAATGAAGATAGGAAGGAGAAACGATCAATAGTGATGGGTTTGTCTTGAGGAGGAAAATCCTGACATCTCCTAAATGTTTTCCTTTACCCAACAGGATCTCTTTACTCATGGCTAATTAAACAGAATTTTGCATTTGTGTTTTTCTGAAGAGCAAATCTGAACAAAAGTTTGCTTGTTTAAACTTTAAACAATTTTGTAGTTATTTGTTTGATTTTTCCAAGCTTTTTTTGTGTGTCCTCTTAAGGTGTTTGTATTGTAAGTAGTTTGAGTGAAGTACAGTTTCATAAAGAGTTTCCTATCCCTGTTTTACTTTTTTGAACTAAAAGCATTTCTAGGATCATTTTAGAAGTCATTGCATGTTCTGTTTTATTTAACATTGAAGTCATTTTGTATCTTTCGGTGGTTAACATTTGAGCGTCAGTTAATTTCAATGATAAAGGCATCCTGTCTTCAGCAGAAAAACAATGAAGCAACACCAAACAGGGCCAAACGTTCTGCTACTTTCTGTTCTTCAGTCCTGTTCCCAGCCAGGCACATGTAGAATTCACGCTACTATTTCCGTGCGGAAACTGTAATTTCTCAATAAAAGTGTGGCGTGGTGGTGCGTGTAAGCCGGTGCGTGTGCTTGTTTCTTTTCAATATTCATACGAAGACATTTATGAGTCAGCTGAAAGGAGTGTAATTTCACACAAAGCAATGCACAAAGATGATACTGTTGACATCAGAAACAGATTTGGGGAACGATTTTGTTTGACTCTGCTTTTAGGTCTACCGGACTCTAGAAAACTGAAATTAAATATTTAAAGAAATATGAACCAAAACCATTTTATATCACTTAAAAGGTAATATTTTGTCAAACTGGATTTGAATGCAAGTCCCTAAACAGATGTTATTTGATTCCTAGAGAAGATAATCAAACAATGATAAGCGATAGTACTCATTGAGAGGATTTTATAATGTTTAAAAAAAAAAAAAGGTCAGATATTACATTTGAGTTGACGCAAAAACCTCATCTTTGTTTTCAGTTTATCTGCTGTTGTGTTCTGAAAGTTTTTATGCTTGTTTTCTAAGATATTTCCAGAATTCAATTTTTTGTTAGATGGGTTGTTAAAATGGGGATTTTTTTTTTCTCGTCTTCTGCAGGGCCAAGACACAGGATGGAAAGACATCTTCACCACCGGACTGTAAGGCTGGCTTTCACCACATTCGCCCATTCTGAGAGGCAGTGGGGGAACCACCTTGGCAAAGCTTATTTGGTGGGAGTTGTTTACTTATTTGAAACTTACTGTACTCACAGTCTGATCTAATCACTGATTTCAAACACATATGATCCTTAACTACTTGTATGATCCAGCAACCAAAAACCCGATGGAGAATTGTCTTTATTTATCAAAACAAGTATCTCTCTCCTTCTTTTTTTTTTAAGTGAATGTGATTTTTACACTGACTTGGCATTTCCTTATCTTGTTGTGGATCACCACCAACCCTTCTTCAAAAGGTTTCTCTAATTATTGCTTTGTAGGTATCTGAAGCTGAAGATGAAATGGCAATAAAAGTTCATTTAAGTCTAAACCAGAAAATCTATGGTTTGTTTGTCATTTCCCAATTGAACAATGAAGGCTATCTATCTTAATACATTGTTTATTTTCGAGCTTTGGGCAAAATAAGAGACCATAACCACGTCCTTTAAGTCAGCTGTACATAAATATGATCTTTAGATTTTCCTTATTCTAATAGGCGGTTTTTTAAACCCTGTTTGCAATCTGCTTTTCAGGTTTTACAAAAAAGTATTTTTGCTGATCATCACCTGCTTTTAAATCACTGGAGCAAAAATGTCCCAAAAGCATTGAAGTATTTTGGAACCAGCCTCACAAACAGCGTATTTGTATTACTCTCTCCGTGCCGGCTGTTTACAAGTCAGTTGATTCTGTCTTTGTTTGACAAATAGTGGCTGCACCAGCTCAGAGTAATTAGCCAGAGTGGAGTTCAAACATCCATCAAAGTGCAAAACATCAATACACCAAAAGTCATTGCGTCAGAGTAAAATGCTTCCACCAGAAAGCTCAGATCTTCTTTGGGAAAAAATGCCTTTTTATGAGGCGCACCAGAAGTTTCAACATTAGAACCAAAATAACATTATACGCACGTATTATGAAAAATTTTATTTTTTGGGGGGGTTTCTTTTGAAATACGCAGCTACAACAGTTTATTTGATTTTCAAATCTACGTTGAAAGCTGAAGTCAGTTTGAGAGTCTTGATGTGAAAAGATGAGGGAGAAAATTCGAAAATTCTTCAAAGAACTTTTTAAAAATATTAACAGAAATGTTTGTGGCTGATGCTCCAACGAAACGTGGATATAAATGCATCACACACCTTGAACTCCAGAGATGTAAAGGCATTTTAAAAGAACAGTCAGTGAGCTGGAAATAGCTGAATAAAGCCACAGGTTACATTTGTTTTTTTTAGAAAGGTGGGTATTTAGACATTGTATTAATGCAAATCAACCTTTGATATACAACCACTTATGTCAAGAATCAGCAAACAGCTGAAAGTCATCAAAAGGCCAAGCAAGAGTTTGAGATTTGGCTCTAAAAACCACAACATTTAGGCTGAATTTTAGTTTCAGCCCTCAGCCCGACCACTTTCCTTCTCTTACATTAGCAAATATGAGAAAAACAGCATGTGAATAGTTCGGTAAGATCAATGCATAACATGGAGAAATTGCCCTTTTTGTAAATGTTCCTATATACATACATTAAAGAGTTTAGGACATAAATTTTAAGATTTGATAATTAAATGTGAGTTGAATTTCTAAATGTGCCAAACTGCGGTTTTACAACTGCAATATTGTAACAACAAATTAAACAAAAGGTTTTGGAAAAAAAACCAATATATTAAGACTGAATGCACCAATGAGCAGAAATCTTTTTGTCATTTTTTTCAACTTGGCAACGATGCTTGATGAAGAAAATGAGACATTTTTCTTACCTTTCTATTTTTGTTTCATCGGCCAAATTCTGTTCACTTTTTGTTTTTTCTATAAGAAAGGAGTTTTTACGGAAGGGACACTGAAGTAAAAAAAAAAGTTTCTCGTGCTGCTCAGTTACTATCTGGTGCGCAGGAGAAGCTCTTTTTTTTTTTTTACTTTGACATATTTTTTTTTGTCCTGTTTTTTTTTTTTTTAAACACACATTAAATGAAAATAAAGGAAATCCTGAGGTGTAGCTGGGTTGACCTTTCATACTGAGACTTCTTGACATTAGTTATCCTAAAAAGAAAATTTAAGGAGTGGAACATTTTAGAAGTCACACCTAGAAGCACATGGTATTTAACATTTTTGTTTAAAAATTCAATTTCATTATAAAAACTACATGTAAAGCAATTTGGAAGGCTTCCTTTAAATATCAGGAAAGTTAATTCCAGGACAGCCCAGGGGTCTCTGTGCAGAAAGCGATAACATGTCAAGGTATTTATTTACCCATGCTGTCCAAATAAAGATGTTTAGAATCATCATGGATTTCCACTGTGGGCTTTCTTTGTGTTAGAAATGGACTGAAGTTACATTACCGTTTTTATTTAGCATCTCTCATTAGTTCTCTGTGTTGACTTTTCGTGTTCATGTTAAAAGTAATTGATTCTCATGCAGGCAAAGTACAAAATCAGTTCTTAGGTGGACCAGGACTGGCTTATTTGCTTTGGACCAGAAATGTAGTGAGCTTTCACAGTTGTCCAAAGGAAGCAAGTTGTCCAAGTAGCCTCATTTTTGAACCAAACATCTCTTTGGTGACTGCTCCCCACTCACCATTAAACACAAACACTTGCAATTCTTTATTAACACTTGAGCAATCTTTACTACCTTTTGCCCCATAACTCTATACACACTTCACATACTTTTTTATTTAAAAACTATGCAATTATCTTTTGAGAATTTTTTTTTTCAAAAAATCCTTCCATAAGGCCTCCGAAACTAAAAGAAACACATTTGTCCCTGCAATAGTAGTAATCCAGAGGTTTCTTACCAAACACAGAGAAGCAGATGTTAATTTGAGATGTTTTCCTTTATTGAATCTGTTCTTAAACTTAATTTGACAGCTGTGTGTTTGTGTGGGCATGCATGGTTGGATCCCAATTATTGTTAAATGTCCCAACTCTGTGGTTCAGGTTTTTGGCTCAGACCTGTTATTGCCATACCTTTTTGCTCAGCACAGTTAAGTCTGCCTTTTGGGAAATAAGAAAGAGAAGCGGATCAGATGACTGCCTTGTAAACTGAATCTCTCAGTTCATTTCGGAGTTGTTGTTTGTTCAGGCGATCATAAAGAAAAAATCAGATGAAAAAAAAAGCCTGACATAGTTCAAGATCTTTATTGGGAATTTACTGAACAAATGATCAAAAAAAGTGGCTCTACTCTAAAATATGAGCTAGCAAGTGGAATATTTTTGCTATATTATTAAAACTTTTATTGTAATAAGAAAAATGTCAAAGCACAATAAAAATCTCAATGTGTTCCAGGAGCATACACTTGTGAAGTGACCTCAGTGTGAGATGTGTGTGCCAACCACACTGGCACAAAACAAAGACCAAAAAAGTGTAATGAACGTAAAAATAAGACACGAGAAATTATTTCATCCATACAAACAACACTTTTTTACATAACTCTTGACTCGGTCAGCTGTTGACTTTGGCTTGCTGAATTTAACTTTAACAGAAGAAGTTTGAATTTTTATCAAATGGCCCAAGCATGAGGCCATCTTTTTCTCTTTTGTGTAAAAATGCTCATACATAATGATGTGACCTCAAACGGGATTGGGTGGGTTAAGAAAATGGACGGATAATTATATGAAGGTAAATTCTTAAGTGTTAACAACTGTTAACAGACAGTATTTTGCTCACCACGCAAAAGTCTTTTCTTATAGAAGCTGTGAAAGCTTTGAACCCTTAAATGTCATGTTTGGTTTCAGTGTGGTGTTGTGGGCGGCTTATTTTTCATTTGATCCTTTTCCTGCACGATGAATTTCAAATTGTTTTTTTTTGTTTTGTTACCTCCTTATAAACAGTAATTGATGCAAAATGTGCTAATATAGCTAAAAATCAACTTATTATTTATTTGGATTTGTATCCCATTACTCCACACTATGTTACTACCTTTCATTAAGGATGATAAATTAAAAATGATGCTTCAATGATTGCAAAACTTCCATAAATCCACAAAATTCACGAAGGACAGAATGAATTGTGTCTGCATTGCCAAGATTTATACTTATGTGTGACACTGTATTTTTTTCAACTTCACCTTTGACCTCCAGCTAATTCATACCGCTAGTGGTGAGTACTCAAAAGCTACTAATGCTAAAGGAGGTTTTCCTCTTTATCAAAAGTGGCATGGAGACGCATCTCCTCGTTCATCAAACTGCATCCTGTCCTTTCACCACTAATGAACTAACAGATTTAGTAGAAAAATCCCACAGTCCCCCAACCCCTAACCAGTGCACAGAATTAACAGACAAGATGTCAGATCAAACTGGGACATCCAGAAATGACACAGGCGTTCAAACGGGACTACTTTTCTGAAAGATACTGGAAGACTCTAGAACAGTGTTTTTCTAGCAGTGTGCCGTGAGAGATGGTCAGGTGTGCTGTGGGAAATTATTCAAATTCACCTAATTGTGTTCACCTAAAAAATACTTGTTTTCGTGTTTATTTGATTTTGTGTTTATTTCATTGAAAGGATTTTGCCTCAGCTTTGGCCAGTTGTTCTCATTTTGGAAAAAGTTTGACCCCTAAACTGTCTCCTCCAATCATTCTTAGAGGCCTGATCATGTGTCATCAATGTCACCAACCAGACGGAGTCAACATCCTCACTTCCTGCGGGATCCGGTCTCAGACCGAGTAAAAAGTGCATAAACCAGTGAAGTTGGGAGACATGAATCAGTCACTGTTTTTGACTTCATCTCCCATGGTTCATTGGGTTAATGTGATAGCGTCATTTTCTGCACTATTGTTAACAGCAAACGCAACTATCCAACAGTCTGTCCTAACAGTTTGTAAATATTCTTGATGAAAGCAGCTTCAAGGTTTTGTGTTGGAGGAATTATTAACAGCCAGAGATCCCTGTGTTTGGTCCAAATTGTTTCTGACTGAAACAGCTGGTTTTGAATTATGTCTGTTTGAAGGACCAATTCTATTTTAGACTTTAGGCCCTTTTCATAAAATGTATAAGATGGCTACTAACAAAAGAAAGAGACTTAAAATGTAGTGGCCAACAGACATATTTAACTAGAGCTAAATTGAAATAATTGTTTTTTGTTTCCACAAAAACAAGTAAAACAATTTTGCTAAAGTGACTTTTTTGATATAGACAAAAAAACTTATAACAATGATTGCAACAGTTACAAAAAACGCATGTGAGATCCTGAAGGAACAGGTGGTATTAATAAAAACACCGTTTCTCTTTTTTATCATTTTTGTCAAGGAAAAAGTGTACCTTGGCTCAATAAAGGTTGGAAATCACTGCTCTAGAACAGACATAAAGATAATGACAGAAACAAATTCAGCCGTCTAGATTAAGCAACAGTTTCAGATTGCTGTAGGTAAAGTTGAAGTTACACATTCATCTTTCATGAGAAAATGTTCCACAAATCAAATAGAAAACTAGAATAATGAATAGTTTTTTTTTTATTTTCCTCCCTCTTGGTTCAAAAGGAAGCTCATATTGTGAATGGCATCTGAATTGATACTGAATAACATGTTTACATTTGTGGGAAGAAAATATTCTCATTTACATATTTCTGAGAACCAAAAATAGGTTTAAAGTCATGTTGGGGATATCACTGTTTTTGGGATTATGAGTTATTATGATCACATTATTATTAATTATAGTTAAGTCTGTCATTGTTGCCAAAGGAATTTTTCAAAAGAAGTGTAAAAATAATGACATTTTATTTATTAGTTTTTAACATTTGAAAAATGTTAAACACACGATAGATGTGTGTGTTTTTAACGAATAATTCAATAAAATTATTTATATCCAAAATTATATAAAAGTATATGAAAAATTATGAAGTGAGACTGGAAAACTTGACAGCTCTTTCTTTAAAAGCTTTGGTTTAATGTCTGAAAGTAATTGGTCACAAGCTTTCAGGCATCTTCTTGTTTTTATCAATAAATAAAACTGCTCAGTGTTTTTATCAGCTGGAATGAAAGCAGATTCACCACCAAACATGGAAGACAAAGCACAGAGTCATCTGTGAGACTGGTTTATCGAGTTTCGTTCTTCCTGTGAATTAATCATAGTTGGATGTCTATGTCCAGAGAGAAAAAGATCCCCGAGGTGAAAGAAGAAGGCTCCTGTTTTATCCCGTCTTTTATAAAGTTGTTTGCTTTTGGGGAGAAGCTGGTTGTGGTTTTGCTGCTCTGAGTGTGAGCAGTTTGAGCTTGAGGGCATTGGCAGTAAACTTTGGTGTTTTGTAGAGGCATCCCATGCCCTCGGAGGCTGACAGAGCAGATCCATCGCTACTTCTTGATGCTTGTACTGAATATTTGCACTGAAAGCAGCAAAAGGAAAGAAAAAAAACGTATCTAACATCTGCTGTTAGTAGAATTAAAACATTTTAACACAGAAAAATCAATCTTGAAACTATGTAATACTCTAGTTAAAGAGGACAGCTGACTAATTCATCTTCTGAGCTCTTAACAGAATGATTGAACACACCAGTGAGGCTTAGAAATATCTCCCTGTCTGGCTTCTGGCCTGTACAGAAGTTGCAATACAAAGACAAAGGCTGTATTATAAATGGCAGACTGTAATTTGTCTAGTCACATTGACTGCCTGTAGTACTTAGGACTGAAGACATTTATCCTTACCTGTGAGGAGGCTGTCAGAGGATAAATGAGGACATTTGTCTTGCTAATGATTGCAGTATAAAGCGTGTCTTTAAATGTGTTTTTTCTGGATTTAGTCAATTTTTTATCCATCAAAGCCTTGCAGCTTTAGCATGAGTTTGGTGTTCATTTTTAATGCACAAATGCAGCAAAATAAAGCAAGGAATTAAGTTCTTTCAGAACTCACTTGTCCGCTTTGTGAAATGGTGTTCGTACTGTGAAGCTTTTTCCTCCCTGTAACCTTTTACAAACACACAAGCAAATACAATTTTGAGTCATATTCATCAGTATGTGGTAAAAAAAGTAACCACCATTTGACAAATTCCTTTTTTTGTCTTCTGCAGATGGTGGATGTGTAGGAGTGCATGCATTTGGCCACCCCTACTTGCTTAAAGGTCACATCTTTTGAAGAGACTATGAAGGGTTAACAGCCTTGTGGGGGTAACTGTGTAATGAATTGTTGCACATAGAAGTCATAATGATCCATTTAAGTTGTTTTTACTTTGTAGTATAAGCGTATGGTATGGTCCACACGCAGCAGTTCCAGTGATTCACAAAACTCCCTGGATCCACTTGTCTTTTGCACAGCCAAAGTTGTAAAATAAGTTTTACAAAGATTAATCTGGACAAGTGAGTTCATCCCCATTTAATGGTCATTGTTCTGATTGGCATGATCATTTCAATCTCCCACATTTATTTTTATGTCAGTCACAGGTGACAGCAAAACTATCAACCTAAAGTAAAATAATTTGCTAATCCCACCTTTAAATTATTATAAACTACTAAACTTGAGGCTGAATGACTTAGTTGGGTTTGCTTCCCAGGGGTTGAGATGAGCTTACTCCAATGTGGGTCTCTGGGCAAGACCCTTCACACTACTGCCTTTGCAGCCATAGAGATGCCTGAGTCTGGGTCTGTGTCAGTCCCAGATAAAATACAGGGTTGGATCAGCAAGGGCATCCGGCATAAAAAAACTTTGTGCCAAACAAAGTGTGTGCATAAAAACTGCTTTGATTGGTGACCCCTGATGAGATGCCATAAGGTGAACAACTAAATACTATGACTTGCTGAAGTTTGTTTCATGGTCAAAAGCATTTGTTACTAATTGCTCAAAAATTCTTAATTTTGCATTTTGACACGCACAGTCTCAGACATGTAGAAGTTGCATGTACAGTAGCATGTTAAGGGGTAAAGGAACTAATTTTGAGCAGGGTAATTCTCTCATGCTAACATGACGACAAATGTCCACCAAACAGTGACGTCTTAGAAAAGGTGAGATTGGAGCCCAGCTCAAGGACTTAAATGCTAGATTACATTAAAATTATTACTATTATAAAAAAATATATATTTTTTTGCCACTGTATGTTGTATTTTTCAACAAAATGTTGTATTTTGTTATTTTTGGGGTACTGTAGCTTACCGTTGTCTTTCAGTTGGTTAGTTAGAGGTTCAAATCCCAGGCTAGCCACTTATTGGGACTTAATATAAAAAATTGTGAGCGTATTTATCTGACTTATGAGTTGAATAGCTGAAAGTTTGCCTACACGTTGATTTACCTGTTTCAATGTAAACCTTGGTGTTGAAGACATTCTGTGGTGCTAATGCATTTGTAGAGGTTAACATTTAAGCTCTCAAAATCATTAAACTGCTTACATTTGCCTACTTTGTCAAAATAAAATTCAATCTTTTTGAAATTCTTAATCTACAATCAGAGTTAGAGTAAAGCCATGCCACATCTTTATCTCTGCACAGCTTTATGGTCATTACAAATTGCAGTTTAGAAGTGAGCAAAGTGCAAAGCAGACTGCAGACTGTTTTCCTGAAAGGTACACCCTGTTCAAAGCAGCCACTAACAAAGCTGTAAAGTCAAAGTTGAAGATGACGTCTTGATGTCTTCATAATATATGTTAACAGCAACACATCTGAAGTTTTGTATTCGTGCAATTATTAGACAACATGATTGCGAACGATGAACAAATTCAACACAGTCCTTTGCCGATCAGACTCCGGAATGCAACATATTAAGCTCCGAATCAGGGTGGAAGAGAGACAAAAGGTGATCACATATAAAAGAAGATTGACTGATGGATTGAAGCAGTGAAGAAAACCATGAATGAAACTACAGCATGACTGGAGCTCAAGGTGTTATGATGGTGGGGTAGCAACAGATCTGCCATAGAATTTATGTCAAGGCTTCTCTTTAAATAAACATCGTCTCAAGTGGACATTTCAGTCAAAAAAAGGCGCACTTTCCTTTATCTTAAAGCCAATTTTTTTTTTAGGGGGCAGTAGTTGTTGGATGAATGTGTCAGTGTTTAACCATTGCTCTGTGATCTCTGTTTTGCAGCCAACTGTTGTCTTTTCCTTTTTGTGTGATCCAATCATTAGGTCTATAACCTATAACGACACTCTCAGTAATGTCAGATATAATGTATTTTTCTATGCTTTCTCTTTCCGTGTGCTGACAGTCTTTTTTCCTGCTTTCCTTCCAGTGTGGCTGTTGCTGAATTCATTTGGGCGCATGACATCACGCTTGGGAAGGCTTGTCACTGCAGGCCGCGGCAGACGAGGTGGTGTTGTGTTTCGCGGTTTGCAGCAGCTGGTTCTTGGTAGACTACATTTTCTCTGTGAATCTCCCTCAGGGAAAAGTCATCTAAGATCTGAAAAAAGAACAGTGAAGACATTTAGGCCAGTGAATATGATTTTATCCACGCATGTCTCCAAATGACATTAAAACACTTTAAAGAAGTGAAGCGTGCAGGCAATTTTCCAGGTACTGAGATTTTTGTGGCTTTTCTCTCTTTTTTTTAATGTGAACAAACTATTGATGGAGTTTGAAATCAGCTGTGGCAGAAGCCTCAGGAAAAAAAACAAAGCAAAACAGGATTTTGATAATTTGATCACCAGAATAGACATTTTCAAAATATATATTTTTGTAAATGCAAACGTCCAGAATTTATTTTTATTTTATTTATTATTTTATTTATTTCTATTTATTCTTGAGTTTTCCTTCTGCTTTCTCCTGACTGTATATGACACAAATGATATGATGGTACCAGTGGACTGTTAAAAGAAAAAAGATGAAAAAGAAAAGCCCACTGATGTTTGGTATTTATTAAAAAGTTATTTTTAAACTGTTTGTAGTACTAGTGCTTATTTTGAAAGAGCTGAAGTGAGTGGAAATGAATTTTGAGATAATGTAAACTAAAATTAAAAAAAATAAAAAAACACTGAAATTATTCATATAAGCCATGTAACTTTACAACTGAACTGTTATGTGAAAACAGATTTCAAAAACAAGATTTTTTTTTTCATTTTAATTTAATTTAGTCTCTTTTAAATATCCAGATTTTAAACAATGTAAAATGAATAGAGGGCAATCAACCAACGAAAAAAGGAAAAATTAACAACTAAGGCACAGAAACTTAGAATGGGTTAAATACTACACACTTTTTGTGTTTGAATTGATTTTTATTTTTTTTTGCTTTTGTAGTTTTCTTCAAAATTTTGGATTTTTTAAAAATCCTTGTTTAAACTTTTAACCAGTCTTAGTTGGGATGACAAAAAAGGTAAAACACTTTTTAAAAGCAATTAAAAGGTAACTTTTTTGTAGATCTTCTTGGTTGAACATATAATTGCATATAGGGCTAGAAATATAGCCAAGATTGTAAACATACAACTTTTTCTTTAAAAGCTTTTGATTAGTAGGGTTAGGAAAAAGTAATTGGTCACAAAAATATCTTCATGATATATATATATGGTTACTTGCTGGGGGGGGGGGGCTGGTAACATCCAAAGTCTACTAGACAAACGTTTCTCTGGAAAAATAATTTAAATTACTTATTTGAAAGCAAAACAGTTACTCCATTTATTAATAAAGTTTCATTTCATTATTATTATGTAGTGAAAACAAAACATCAATAATTATTAAAAGTGTTGTCCTCTGTCAGGTTTTAAAACATTACAGATATGGAAGGTTATTTATCAAATGACACTTCTGATCTCTGCACTTTTTACGAACACATAGGCCTACCTTTCTTTAATGCATCAACTTTTCATCAAAGCCCCATGTTTTTTTTAGGTACAACAGAGGAGTAAATATTAAAATAGTGATAAAAAATAAAATAATGCTGTTGAAGTTTTTTTTTTTTTTTTTGCTTTTCAAAAATGTCATGTATGCAGTGTAGCACACATACAGACTGCAACGTTTTATGTCATTTTTAAAAAACTCTTATTACAAATTTAGATTTAGCAAAGAACATAGAGGTATTATTTGCAAGATGTTTTTATCCTTCATCCTTTTTATCCTTCATCATAAATAAAATCTAAACAAATAAAAACGAGTAACTAAATACATCATTTAAAGTAGAAAACAAATAGTCTACATTGTCAATGCTGTCACATGCTGGCTTTTATCTGAGGGGTTTCGTGTAACACTAGACAGATTAGAATCACTGTCTTTTGCATAATTGTTTACGGTAAACAACAGGACACAGACAGCTTGTTTGGGTGCTCACAAAGCATTATTCATCAGAATATATAGGAAATAATAATGCTTAAGTCATGAAACATCTTGACACGGTGTGTGTGTTTGAGTGGCATTATTGCATAATTCGTATACCATATTAAAAAAAACACAAATCAATATCATTGTTTTAATATCAAACATATCAATTAATATTGAAAAAAAGCAACCATAACAATGTTGTTTGAAATAGGAAAAGCTGTTTCTTACAAGTTTAAGTGTTTTATTTTAACATAAAAAAGAAAAAAAATGAAAAATGAATGTTGTTGAATCATACCCAACAGACATTAAATCCTAAACTTACAGTAATTAGAAAAGCTTTTTTTCATTTTAATTGGGTCTGTTGCAGCTCAAGATGTAGAAAAGTGGTTTCTTATCAACTAGTGGTAGTTTCATTTTCTAACCTTTAACATTTTTGAGGGAGTTTCCTACACACCTTTTGTGAAGCTTCTCAACTTCTTGTGCTGCAGTCTTGCTCTCTTGTAACTATTTTTAAATGCACAAAATCTTTGTCCTGATGTCTTAACCTTATCTTTCTTCATTGTTACTTGTTTTCTATTGGTCAGAGTAACAAAGGTGACCGTTTTTAGAAGAGAAGAAATCCAATTTGAAGTAATACAATTCCAGATGTTCTTGTGCTGTTCACTGTGGCTCTACAGCTGCTTTGGTGTGTACAACTCAATTGATCACTGTCCACTTATACAAATAATCTGTTTGTTCAATTGATTGTAGTTTGTCCTCTAAAAAAATACTTCAAACAATTTGCTTTCTTTACTTTTTGTTTTTTTTATTCAAAGCAGAAGCAGTTTTTAACACATTTATACACCTTTTTAACTATGTTCATCAATTTTAACGTTTGGCATAGTGTTCTAAAAGTAATTTTAAATATCTCATTCTGCCCAGATCTTTCACTATCTTTCATCAGTGGTGAATGTTGTGTTTTTGGCAGTACTGTGATGAGCAGAATTTGGTGATTTGTTTGTTCACAGCCATGCTCACTGAGCAATGCAAAGTTAGTCAACCAAGACTCTTGTTCTCAAGCAGACCTTGGTTTGCTTGTTTTGTCTGCGCCAAAGTTCAGGTGAGCTTTCACACTTGCTAAATGATGCGGACAATCTGTAGAAACAAACGCTGGTGTGGAGACAACCTAAAATAGTGAGCACGCCCTTAGTGTCATTTTTAATTTCCTTGACTCTGAAATTTGTTGGGGTTGGGGGAGTGTGCAGATTTTGTAGATAACTCAGAACATGTAAAAAGGTCTGTTGACTGTTCATATTTGCTTTTTTTTATACCAAAGAAGACGTCTAAGATAGACTAATTCCAATTATAGGAATGTAACTTACCAACATCTAAATCTGTTAACTTTTCTTACAAAATGACACTTTTTTAAAAATTTGATTTATTTGATAATAACACAATAATTGAGCCGTGTATTTTCTTTTTCTTTTGTCTTTTCAAAGACAACCTAACAAAAAACACAAGCAGACAACTCAAAGAAAAACGTGTCTCTTTTATTTTTCTTGATAGCAATATAAAAAAACCTAAAAAAAAAAGGAAAATTTTGTCCAGAAGATATCTTCTTACACCTAGCTGACACTGATGGAACTGTTTTGTCTTACCTATCATCTGTTAAAGTGTTGTATTATAGGTAAACACTATGGCCAGCGCATTCAAACCATTTAATCTCAGTTACTTTCATTTTCTGTCCTTACTATTCCTGTTTTCTTTTATCACTTTGATAGTTGGGGTAGATCTTTCATAAATCTCCCTTACTCAGGGTGGGATTAAGATCTCCAGGGGCCTCTGGTTATTCAAATTCAAAGGGCCCTTTTTAAACACATTCCTACTTTCTATTTTTGTCATATTAAGAAAAAAAATAATAAAAAACATGAACTTGTGCGAATGTCACCTCCATCCATCCATCCATTTTCTTCCGCTTATC
>BSAI01000096.1:3250694-3337420 GCA_036245035.1 Adrianichthys oophorus | reverse complement strand
TAAGCTAACGTTTTAGCAATATGCTAACTTTTTTCGCTAATTTGGCTTATAATGGGGTTTTGTGGGCGAATTCTGAGTTAAGCTAACATTTTAGCAATATGCTAACTTTATTCGCTAATTTGGCTTATAGTGGTTCTTTTTGCTTCAAGGGCGGTGGGGGGGGGGCTCAGAGGTGGGCGGCGAGGGCTGCGTTGGTGCCTAGAGGTGGGCGGGGAGGGGACAGTGGCGCGTAAAGGTGGGCGGCGAGGGCGGCGGTGGCGTGTAGAGGCCAGGGCTAGGGTGACGGGTAGCGCCTGCGGGCCATCCAACGCCGCTCGCGGCTTTAATTATTATTCTCCTTTCTAACGACACCTGTTTGCCTAAATTTTACCCCCGCCACATACCCGAAAACTCACCAAAATTTCCACAAACCTAGGGAAAATTGTAAAATAATTTATTTTGAAGTGAACGACCACCCTCCCAAAACGATGACATCACGGCGAGCGATACCGCCAAAAAAATGAATGGGCCGTAATTTGTCTAAGCAGCAAAAAAAAAAAAAAAAATTTTGAAATACGCACACGAAACCAAAACACACTTGTTGGGGGTATCCAGGAGAGCTTTTGAAATCATTATGGGGGGGCCGCACGACCCACACCTTGTTGGTCATTTTGTAGCGAAGGTCGAGATTTGGTGATTTTCGCGTTTTTCGACAATATGGAAAAACGACACATTGGTTCTTCCGATTTTTACGAAACTTCAAACACATGTCCCTAGCTGAAGTCTACAACCACCACAGAAGTTTGATTGACCTTTGACCTTGGGAAGAGGCCGCCATCTTGAATTTTTCAAAAAAATCATGTTTAGTACAAGCTTCAAACGTAAACTCTTCCTAGGGATTTTCACCAATCATCTTGTAACTTCATGAGCATCAATGGCCGGGAACTGTGAACAAAACGTTGGAATTAGAAGTTGTAGAATTTGAATGGCGTGCGCGTGGCGAGCTCGCAACTGCTACGGTTTTAGCTACCTCGCACATGTTTTATCGAAATGTCATGAAGCACATATCCACGCGTCCGGTACGTCAAGCTGAACGTAGCAATATAACATTTGAAACTACAACATTAAAATTGTGGCCAGGGTAAGCGAAAAACCGACACAAAAATACGGCTGACTCAGCGAAAAAAAAAGAAAATTGGAATTTTTTTTTTAGAACTAACAAACGAAACCAACGTAACTTTATCAGCGATATCCAAAGAAAGTTTTGAAATTATTACGTGATTGCCACACGACCAACGGTTTGGCGGCCATTTTGTTTCCAAATCGGAGATTCCATGAATTTGAAGTACGTCAAAACGGGCCTTTTGTTGTCACGATTTTAACGAAATTTCACCCACATGCAGCTAACGCAAGTCTACAATGACCCCTAGAGTTTCGTTGACTTTTGACCTTAGGAAGAGGCAGCCATCTTGTATTTAAAAAAAAAAGCTAGTTTAGTGCTAGCTACAAACTAAAACTCGTCCTTGGAATTTTTACCGATTGTCTTGTAACTGTTTGGGCATCAATGGGAAGCAATTGTGAACAAAATGTTGGAATTAGAAGTTGCAGATTTTAAACGGCGTGCGCGTAGCAATCTTGCAAAAGTGGCGTAGTCTTAATACTCGGCCAGTTCTTGACGGATTCTTGTGAAAATTTAATATGTTGAGCCTAGACCAGAACTGGACATGATATAATAGGAGCGAATACGAACATATTAGGAAAGTGGGCGTGGCTAGCGAATAACCTTCGTTGCTAAGGGGTTCCAAAGGTTTACTTTTTCCGATTCTTCTGAAACTAACGTCTATCTGTTCGGTGTTACGGGGCGATCAAAACATAAAATGGTTGCTATGGCGATAAAGCCAACAGAAAAGCCGCCATTTTGAAAAAAATTGCTTTTTTAACCATTTCTCACATACTGCTCAGTCCAGCCTTACAGAGAGTGAAAGGTGGGGCTCAGGGGTGCATTGTGGCTGCTTTACAAGTGTGATAGCGTCAATGATGGGCTGCGGGGGCGGTTGGTGGGGCTCAGAGGTGGGCGGCGAGGGCGACAGTGGTGTGTAGACGTGGGCGGGGAGGGTGCAGAAAGCGCGTAGAGGCGCGCGGCGAGGGCGGCGGTGGTGCGTAGAGGTGGGCGGCGAGGTCGGGTAGCACCTGCGGGCCATCCAACGCCGCTCGCGGCTTTAATTTTAGTTTGGCCTTTAACACAATGATTCCACACTAACTGGTTAAAGCTTCTATATGGTTAGAATTGGATAACACTCCTCAGTTGATCTTACCTATAGACCATATAAACAATGGACGAATCGAGGTGTGACATCACACATAGAAAATAACTCGCCAAATGAAGCCCAATCTGTCTTCATTGCTTCCTCATACACACACCCCCATTTTGAAACCAGTCAGCAGTGATTAGTCCAAGTTGGTCTGAGTGACCTACAGTCACCAATCATAAGTGAGCTTGTTCGAAGTCCACACCGCTTCCACTGAAAGCGGGCTCGGGAGAAGCTATCATTCGAATGTTCGAGGTGGGGCCAGTGGGCACCACATGATTTTACTGAGGCATCGGATTGGCTAGTTTATAACTTAAATAACTTGCGATAAAAAAAATGAATCTTTAAAAAAATAAATAGTAAGAAGATGTTAAGAAGAAGGTATCAGAGCAAGAAGGGTGATTCTGACAATTAAAATGACTGAGTAATAACTGTTTATTTCTCAATGGAAGTGGATGAAGTTTTGACTTTTTGAAACCAGCAGGTACTTCCTATTTAGAATACGAGAGGGGAGGGGTTGAGGGGTTGTTTATATGGTCTATGATCTGACCCTAAGCACTGGGAAAGATCAGGGATGTGTTTCAGTTCTTTCATTTACTCTCTTTTCACACATGACTGCTTACCCATTGATACCACTAACATCATTGTAAAATTTCTGATAGCACAGCCATTAAAGGACAGCAACAATGAAACTGCCAACAAAGCCCACATATGATTTTATGCAGTGCTTGTGTATTTATAGGTGTTATGAGTCTCTTTGACGGATAATGCCAAATTGTTTTTTTTGTTTTTTTTATGACATTAAAATTATTCTTTTTTTCTGTAAATTGTGGCATGATGTTTGTTGCCAAAAGCTCTACTTTTATTTCATCTGTCCACAGTAGGTTCTCTAAGAAGGATTGTGGTTTTGTCACATATGTTTTGTAAAGCTTGTGTTGTTTTTTATGCCTTTGTGTCAGCAGTGGTGTCCTTCCCAGTCTCACACCAAAGTGTCCCTATTTATTTAGATAGGATGACCTGACCCTGTTGTACTCTGTGTTTGCAGATCAGCTTGAATTTGTCTGAAAAAATTGATTCTTTTTATGCTATTCAAACAATCTTTCTTTGCAATTGTTTACTGATTATGGTTTTCATCAACGTCCATGAAGGCTAACTACAGCACCATGGGTTGTGAACCTCTTGATGATATTGCACACAGTGAACTAAAATTAAATTCTTTAAAGATAGGTTTGTATCTTGGAGGTTGTCTGTGTTTTTTTTCCACTCAAACTCCCAGGAACCTCTTTACACATTTTACTTTTCTCCAAGCTTAGTGAGATGCACAACACAAAGGCTGAGTCCGCTGTGACTCTATTCGAACTTGTTGCAAGTGTAATTATTGTGTTGCCCACACCTGTTCTTTGCCACAGGTGTCTCTAGATACAAATTAAGAGCATGACTTGCTTGATAAGAAATTATTACTCACAATTTTGACAAGGTTCCAATAACTTATGTTCATTTTTGAGTTTTGTGAGAATTATTTTGACTTTTCCTCTCTAGTTTTTGGTATTATTTCAGTATAAATTAAAACTAGGAACACATACATCCCAAAACATTTGCAGTTGGAATCATTTTCTGTGACAAGTTTGCCGTTTTCTGACAGAATTTTAAGGATGCTAATATTCCCAACTGCACATTCACTTACTGGCCACTGGCCAGGCATGTAGACATGGTCAAGATGATCCGCTGCAGTTCAGACCAAGCATCAAAATGATTTATGTGAGTTTGATCGTGGTGTGGTTGTTAGTGCCAGACAGGACAGACAAGAGTTTTAGGAACTTCTGATCTACTGGATTTTCACGCACAACCATCTCTAGGGTTTACATAAAATGGTCTGTAAAACAGGAAAATATCCAGTAATCTGCAGTTCTGTGGGTGGTAATGCGTTGTTGATCTGATCTGCAAAAATGCATCTGTTGCTATGATACTTGCAATCATTGTTGCGCAAGTTACTTCCAGACTGTAATACAGTCCGTAATACATTCCAGATTGTGTGCTCATGTACATTCAGAGTATTCCCCTGGTTTTCTGAATTAAAATACATTATAAGCTTTCTGTAATACTTTGAATGTACGTTGTAATGGAAGTACAGCTGTGAAAGTAAAAACCTAAAATTTGAAGTGACACATGTAATACTGAACAATTTACATTTAAACTGCGGGGGTGGGGGGCTTAAAATAATAACCAATATTACTATGGTTTGTTTTTTGTAAAGTGAAAGTACGTGAAGTACAATTCCAAGACCAACTCAAGACTGAGACTTATGTGCCTCAGGAAGACTAGAAAAATGCTACTTAATAAAAGCGGGTTAAAATGACTACATTTATAAACTCACAAAAACAACAACAAGACCAAAAGATTTTGGCTCAGTGAGAAAACACAAGACTCAGATATTATGAACACAAAAAAGAAACAATTATTTGTGTTCATGAAGCCTAACAGGAAGTTTAGCTAAATAGATTGTGGGATTTTTTTTTTTACCTGTCAATGACTCATCACTCATCTGCTTTTACTCTTTAAATGCACAAGTTACTTAGAAACCCAGTGATTATATTATTAGTCAAAATGTATACATAATGCAATGCACTTCATAAATTACAGAAAAAAAGTAACGTGATGTTGTAATACATTACAATTGCAGTACCATCCATTGGCTTTTCTTAGTTTATTCTATAAAAAAATTAAATTAGGCTACAGACAGACAGACAGACAGACAGACAGACAGACAGACAGATAGATAGATAGATAGATAGATAGATAGTCGGTTACTTTTCAAATGAGTTCCTCCCAACACTGTGTGCAAATGGTGTAAACGTCAGTCATTACAAATTCATCCCATCTAATAACACTAATTTCTAAAGTTACTCATACAATTGTAAAATGGCTTTTGTCATGTTCTGTTTCCTCTGTCAGACTCGCTAGGTTTAGGTTAATCATCCACATCTGTCTTCATTTAGTTACTCTACCTCAGTGTATATGCAGTAAGTGTCTGGTTTTCTGCTCATCATTGTCAGGTCATCTGCTTTGTCATCTGTTTTGTCATCTGCTTTTCCACCTTTTTGTTTCTCCATGATTTTGTCATGTTTTAGTTTATTTATTAAATGTTTTATGATTCTATCACAAGCCTGGTCTCCTGCATTTTGGGTCCTCCACCACCACTCCCTGACAAGGAGAGGAATGTGCAGTTCATTCCTTGCTACTGAAATAACAGTTCAACATTTTTACTGTCCTACGGGAAACAACAAAGAGGATTCAAACCAATTATGACACCATAAATCCTATGATAAGAACAATGCCATAAGTGCAGGTTTTCACATGCATTGAGAGGACACTTGTGTCTTTACTGAGTCATATTCACATTTTTTCCTTTAGGGACTTTCAATAAGGAAACAAAGTTACAACGCTGCAGGGAAACGTTGTAACTTTGTATTAACTTTGTAATCTAACAACAAGAAGTTAGAGAGTGAGACCTTGATAAAAATACAAATAAAAACTATTTGAATTGAAAAGAGGGCATGTCTTTTTTATTTAAAAACATACCTGCTATATTAACTTTTTTTTTTTTGCAATATTTGAAAAAGGTTTCTAAACAAGTAACATCAATGCAATGAAGTGGTCTACTGCAAAATATTCTATTGAATCTATGACTCAGCGAGTCATAATCACCCAAAAAGTTGAAGGATTGATCAGTTAGATTGCAAACCAGAGTAATTTGCTCAGCTTGTTTTATTAGTTATGTTATTAATGCAAATGTGCAATTCCAACAAATTTTAAATATTGCTAAAAGAAAACAACTCCCCCCACCCACCCATTTGTTTGACAAGGAACCCAAACCATGTTTACGCTGTTATCATGAGCCCAACAAATAAACTGACCCATCTTTCTTTTTACCTAAACGCTCCTGCAACAGACATCTCTTTAAAACCAAAGAAAGAATGTGAACTGAAAACATGGTCTGAACAGCTCTAAATGATTGTTCCTTAAAATGACCAAACATGTTCCTGTTATTAAGTGTTTCTTCAGCCTGAATGAAGCTGAAAGGGATTTGTAGCAAGTTCATAAACATTTAACAGCACAATAATGTAAAAAAAAACTGAGTGAATGCAGTATTCATTAAAGTTTTGCAGAAACTCACCCTTCATGTTTCCTAAAATGTCTAAGGTTTAGTCAGAACCCTGTACTCATCTTCCCTAAAGCACAATATGTGGTAAAAAAAGACAAGCTGTTGATTTTCTCAACTGATAAAGGAAATTCAACTCTTACGTAGCAACTTGTCCATGTGGAAAGTACCTGAGATTTAAGGTTTGCTGTGAGTCAACTCATACATGACTGTACATAAATTTGTGTATTCCCCATGCTCATAAAAGTCCTTCAAATGAATGTCAGTGAATGTCCTTAAAACCGGTCTACCAACTTAATGAATAAAAAGCAATATTTTATGATACAAAAATAGCTTTTAAAAAGTGTCAACTATACAGCTTATGTTTTCATGAATTACAAATAAAACCTTATGAGTTGTAAGATTTTTCAAAGCCCAAGATGGTCTTCCTTAACCCCTTGACGCCCAGCTTTGAAGAAAAAAAATCATGTTTTTGCTTTAATGTAGATGCATAATTAAGGTTTTTATGTAGCTAAAAGGATTTGATGGATTTTTGTATCAACAGGCATCAAGAGGGTCAAATAAAAAAAAAACAACAAAAAGACTGAGTTTGTCAAATTTTGGATTTGGAAGATGTGCGTTTGGATTTGACTGTCAGAAAAAGACAAAAGCAGATGTGAATGTACATGAAAGCCAACTTGTTACAAGAAATTATCAATTTACGATAATAGTCATGTTTTTTTAGAACTACACAAGTGCATTGTTACCTCGGCTCATACCAGAACACAAGTCTGAAATCAGTTTCCAACATAAGCTTGGAGCAACGCATGATGATTAACACTACTTCCTCTTTGAACAACTTTGTTTCTCAGAAATCAAAGGGCATCACGGCATGATCAGCCTCGGCCTCTCTTTTTGACTTGAGCTGAATTGCTTCTGTCTCACACGACTAATTTTCCCTCTTTTGATATTTTTTATGTAAGAAAATAGTTTAGGATTATTGGGCTTATAAGCAACACAGAAACATTTTAAGAACATAATTAATGCTATGTACATTATCGTATACAAAAATAATTTAAATGCAGAAGCTAAAAAATGGGAAATAAAAACCATCAAACCATTCATTTTTTAAAGGTTAATTTAATAATAATAATAATAATAATAATAATAATAGCAGCAAGGTGTGCATTTACTGCTTTTTGGAGAATACATTTGCTTGAGATCCACAATGATCAGATCATTTTTATGATGCCTTAGTGGCGTAGTGGTTGGGGCTCTTGCCTCATAATAATTGTATTTTGTTTTAAATAAGAAGATGGGTTTGCATTTATTTCAGTTAGTACTTTAGTGATTTACTGTCTTCATATTTTGCCTCAACAACCTCACAATTATAGTTTTTAAGTACTGTAATGTTTTTTGCATGGCACGTGTGTTTCAAAAGAACACTTTTCTCATAAATCTCCCGCTGTCAAAAGCGGTCATCAAAAGAATGACTCAGGGCACTGGCCTGACTTGTTCTCCTTTCCTGGTTTCGTAATATTGAACCTTTTCTTTTATCTTGCACAAAAGCAGCATGCTACCTATTTAACATCTTTGATCACATTGATTCTACTGAGCAGTTATGAACAGAATCTCACTTTTAGACTTTGTGAAACAAAGCATTTGGTTATCTGAAGACTTGTTTCCACTGAGGGGTTCTGTATGGTATGGTACAGTATTTTGAGCGTTTCCATTGTAAAATGGGCCCATTAAACACTACCGAACCGTACCTCTTGGGGCCCCCATCGGTTGTCGGAGACGCTGTAGCCACCTCTTGATTGGCAAAAAATGATGACGACTAGAAAGTGATGATGACTTAAAGAAAGCGCCCATATAGCGCTCATAAGCTAGCGTTCTCTTTATGGCAGTATTTCTCTTAGCCTCCTGCAAAAGTCTTTCAAACAGCATTAAATTCCTGTTATACACAAGGTACCAGAAGTAAAGCAATAAAAAGATGAGCTGCTGGATGACCTCCATTGTTGTTGCTTTTCTAGTCGTCTAGAAGCAAACCCGCTAGCAGTCTACACGACGCATACACTGTGAAAACAAACTGTTTAGTGGAAGCACTCGCCAGAAATAACTGGACCTTACCATACCACTCCTTACCGGACCGTATTCAGTGGAAACAACGCATTAAAGACCCACTCCAATGAAAATTGTGTTTTCAGTGTTTTTAACATGTTCTTGTAGCACTTTTCTCATGATGAAGGACATATATAACATAATTAAAGCGTAAAACTTAATTTCTGGGTATTATTTTATTCAGAGATTAGGTGTCTTCCTTGACAGTACTCTTTCTTTCAACACCCATGTCAATAACGTCACCCAGTCTTGCCTACTTCCACCTCCATAACATCGTCCCTCCCTCAACCCCTACTCCACTCCCTACCTCTTGATTATTGCAATATTCTTGTGCTAGGACTCCCACAACAAAACCCTACATACACTTCAACTAAACTAAGCTGCCAGAATCATCTCTCAGACCCCTTCTACCCATCACATCACTCCTGTCCTGCACCAGCTCCTCTGGCTTCCCGTTGCTCATCGGATCCCCTACAAGTTACTCCTTCTGACTTTTGAAGCCCTACATAACCTCGTCTCTCCATCTCTTTTGGATCTCAAGTTTCTATTCCGACCAGCTTCCTAAGGTCCTCATCAGCCCCCCAGCTAGCTGTTCCTACCACTTGTCTGGTCACCATGGGGATGAGATCATTCAGTCACTCTCCCCCCTGACATCTGAAACACTGACTCACTTTCAAGTTTCACAATAAAACTCAAAACGTATCTCTTTACAAAAGTGTACTCCTGACTCCAGCACCCACTCTGTCTTTTAAAATGTATTTAATTGTTGTAATTGATTATACTTTTTAGTTTCTGACTTTTTCTGTTGTAAAGCGACCCTGAGTGTCCAGAAAGGCACCTAATTACATAAAATGCATTATTAATATTATTATTATTATTGTAATCATCTCATCTATTTTGATAGGTTGACAGATCTGTCATTCTTCAATGTAAAGGGACACAGATAACACATTTGGTAGGACATTTAACATGTCCAGTACACAGCAAGCTAATTTGACTACAGTGACAAACTACTACATCATAAAGATTTATTCTAGTCCAGTGTTAAAAAAATATATATCAAAATTCGAAAATCAATAAATTTTTTACAGTTTCTACTTTTGCACAGTTGCTTATCCAAATGCCTTTTTAATATTTCAAGGATTTTGGCAATGACTGAAGCCATGAACACAGAAAGGCTTTTTCAACAACATCTTGTTTTGTTTTTTAAGGAAAATCTGTATTTTTCTGTTTCAGGAAGACATTTAGAAAGTCTCCTTCATAACACTTCAGTAGGGGTTTCTTCATGTTTTATTTGACTTATTCCCCGACATTATTTCCTGTTGCAAAATAGTTGCAAAAGAAGACTAATTTAAATGTTTAGTCTTTTCTGACCACCCTCAAAGAAGAGGGTATACCTTTTTACTGTGATGTGGTTGTGCTCATCGCCTCACCATCACTCTTTGATGTTTTGCTGTTTTCTTTGGAAGCGTAGAAATAAAAGGTTCTAAAAATCTTATTTCAGTGACGCCTTTGCTCTGAATGAGCCACTGCCCTGAAAGCATTTGTTATTTAGCATCAAATCATTTTTTTGAGGATGTTTTTCAGGTGAGAAATATAGAATTCTCATAGAATAGGCTCATAGAGAAGCTTTGTCCTGTCTGAAGTACCCTCCTACTTTTGTGTTCTCAGTGCAGAGTGGCCACTTCACCACTGTGAATGGAAATGTGTATCCAAGGCTTCTGATTGGGATAAATCCTTATAGTTGTAGGGACTATGCTATTCACTGGTTTTTGTAATTTCCATCACATTTTGGAGTGAGAATAATAAGAATTTGAAAAGAGCTTGCTTGAGATGGAATGTATACAGTACTGAAGATGTCTCAGATGAATGGGCAGCATTTTACTGTCAGTATCTCCAAAGTGGACGAGCAGAGATAAATAAGGTGCAAAACAACTCCTTCATCAAATAAAAAAAGCAAATGTTGCACAACTAAGGTTATGTGCTGTTTTACATCCCACATAAGAAATCCTAAGTTTTCATGTAGTCCTTCATTATGAAATCCTCTATTTATGGCTAGAAATGTTTTTGCTTTAACTTAGCAAATGATTAAGCAATTACATTTTAGGCATGACTGCTTATGTGATTAAATGTGAGGCGTACAATTTAGTTAAAGGTATCTTCTTGTTATCCTTAAATCCACACTAGCCACTGCCCCCTTTTCCTACTTCATGCAAAAACAAAAGTGAGAATACATCAGTTTTGACTGACTTACTGACATTCAGCCAACAGCAGGCATCAGTGAAGGAGTATTTTCTTATATTAGAGGAGCTGGGCTCTGTGGGATGTTACAGCTGTAAACAGGAAGTTAGTTGTGCAGTTGTGTTGGCACAGGAAGTGCATCAGTTACAAGCATTTTATTATTTCCACTAACTTACGTCAGATTGCCTTTACGGCAAGTTACTCAATTTAGAGGAGAAATAAGTGAAAAGGGTAGACAATGCAGAAACAGTTCCTATTTTTAGTTTTACTGTGAATGCAGAACTGTCACCCATGTTTAACCTGGCAACAAGTGAAAAAAAAGAGAAACTGTTCATGTCATTTAAAACATAAGCAGTTATAAACTGGTTACATCTAAAAGAGTCAGTTGAAAAAGTCTTCTTTTTTAATAAAAATTGAAATCACTTGATAGTTCTTGAGGCACTTGAACCCTCTTTTAGCTAACCTCAGTGAAGCACACACTGGGTAAAAATAGTTTGATATTTTGTCAAATTTTTTTGCTTCATTTTCTGGGTTGTGGGTACATTATTTTAAAATGTATGAAAAATCGGAGCAATTCCATGCATTGATGTTTAATTGATGTTATGACACACAGTAGCACATTAGCCAAACATCAATTATGCGTAGGAAATTTCCTGCATGACAAGACTGTAGGCAGCAATAAGACTTTATACTCAAAATGTTTTTAGTTTAAGAATTTTTTGAAAATGTAAAAGAAAAAGAAAAAATAGAAAAAGTGACATGCTGAAAAAGTAATTGTTGTTTCCATTATGAGATTATGGAATTAAACCACTCAAAGTTGGTGTTTATATTCTATTTCATTTTCTTATTTAAATTAAGGTTGAATTCTGGATAATCTTATGTAAGAAACTGGTTTTGACCTTGTCATCTCTTTGATTTAAGGTGACTTCATCTTGAGTAGTTAAAACATGCAGATTTTTTGTCAGGTTGGTTATCAACTTTTTTATAAAGTGACACAAACCTTTAAAAATCTGAACCCACTAACTGCCTGCATCAGACCATCATGTTTTCTAATGCCTTTTCCTAGTTTTTCTATAATGATTTTGCTCTATTTAGTCCACAGTGCATTTTAACCAAGGTCAGTTCCCTTTTTCCATTGAATTTGTTGAGTTTTCTCAATTGAGGCTTTTTTTCCTAATCAAATCTGGATAAATTGCACTTAGCTGCTATTGATACATATGTCTGCCTCAGTGAAGATGATGCAACGACAAACCATGTTCTTGCAACAGGAGGCTTAACATTGCAATGCTGCTCTCATGTAAGCAGTAATGCTATAAAACAACACAAAAACAGGCTTTTATTCTTCATGCACGTGCACATTCTCTTTGAAAGCAACATTCTTAAATGAATAAAGAGCTGCTTTACTCTGCTGAGCTTAGATACTGCGACTGAACTAAAATAAAAACCTGAAAATAATAATTGACATGAGTCATGAATGTTGCTTATTCTTATTTTCTCCTAGCAAAACTAATATTGATTAAGTCAGATTTTTTCTGTGCTATGCCTCTATATATGGCCTGTTTATAAAACTATATACATTAGTATGTTTGCTCAGCCTTCATGAATGCAACTATATTATACCATGCATTTTACAATAGGATACTTTAAGACTTCTTAAATTAAACTCATCTGATAGATTTCTCACAATTTATTTCTTTATACTCTGATGAGCATACCTTAAAAAATACATTCAAACAAAACAAGTTGGACTATTAATCAATACACAGGAAGGCTTCAATGCCCGCTTGAAAATATTCATTACTTTGTTTGCGTTTGGATGCTGGGAAGTACCCGGAAAACCAGCCTTAACAAATCCCTGACAAACCCAAATCTGTGATATAAATTGGCCGCCTTCAAAACTACGCAGGAGCACTTGTTTCTGTTTGACATTGGACACTCTGAGCGACATAAATTTGATTAAAACAGAAAAAATCTGCTTCCAGTTTTGGAGGTATCAACCAAATTTAAAGGTAAGAGAAAACAAAACAGATTGCCATGTGATTACGATGCTAAATTGTATATTTGATTAAAAAAATGACTGGAAGTCATCACATCCACCAAAACGGCACCATTTATTAATGTTGAAAACTAAATACTTGTATCTCATTTAGCTTTTTTATGGGAGCAGGCATGTTCTGTTAAGTTAGCTGCTCAACACATGAGGTTTGTGTGCATTTAGTTTTTAATGTAAAGACAGGATGAGCAGTTAACAGATAACATCTGTTATGGCATGGGTACACTGTTTATTACTGGTCTGTTTGTAAATGAGATGCAAAAATGAGACTACGGCAAGGATGGGATTTTAGGGTGATGAGCAGCAAATGCTGTCTTACTTGATGTGAGAAGAACAGTGATGCCTCTGAAAAACAAAAAATAGAATGTCATATGTAGAATTAAAAGACATTATCTGGCATTCAACGTTGCTTTATTTCTGTCATGAAAAAAACTGCAATAAATCAACCAGAAAAATAAAATGTATGATATTTTAGAACAGTAAAACTCATTTATTTGCGTATTTTATATATTTTTTGTAGTTAATACTTGTTAGATGCAAACTGGATTGGAACCAACTTTAATACTTTCCTTCATAGATTAGTTGTAAAGAAGTGTTTTGTTTTGTCACAGTCATTCAGATTTGTGTATTATATAATTGCTGCAACTGAAATAAGTTTTAGGATTATATGGCATGACATTAACTTTATTTCAAATGTAATCCAACCTATAAAGAAACCCTTTTTAGCTAAAATGACGAGTTACTCAAGCTTCCTTTTGATAAATTCATAAGTGGTGTAACAGTTTGTGTAAATTCCTCTTTCCTCTTGGATTGTGGTCCCTGTCTTCTTTCAACCCTAGTTTGGACAAATATCCAAAAGATTGAGCAGGAGCTGAACAAGAAATTGGGCTGTTCCCATTTTGTTGTGATTCACAATTTGAATAAAGAAATACTCAGAAATACGGCTTTAATCTTAAATTATTTTAGATGTGTCATCCATCATGAGAAAAATGTTACAAGAACATGTTAAAAACGCCAAAAACACAATTTTCATTGGATTGGGTCTTTAAATTGTTCTTTTTATATTGTGAAATTTAAGACAGTCTTACAAGTGATTGACAGAAGTAGGGTTTTCTTCTGTATTCACTTCACATCAAACAGAGGAAGAGAACAGACTACAGATCACTGGCCACAGCATCCTGAATAAGCCTCCTTTTGGCCCTAACACCATCTGTGTGCATGAAAAACACACAGTTAATTGTCAAAAGGATCTGTAAGGAAACTATACATGCTCGTTTTCCCCTGTGTTTCACCCAGTGAATAGTGATAAGTTGTAAGAGACAGATGTTGGTTCCAAACAAGCTATTTTAAAACCGCAAAATGAAACCCTGATTAAAAGAACTTCCTGCACAAATGTTGCTTTTGCTAAAATATCTTCATCCAAATAAATTGGAAAATGTAGAGCTCAATTTCACCATTGTGCCTGATGGTGTCAAAATAAGATAGGGCTTACAATATGCTAATTCAATAAAAATATGTTCATAAAACCCACCATGCAAAAACCTGTGGATAGTCTTAGTTCTCATAAAGTCAACTTTTTTAGTAGTCATTCCTAAAATAATATAACTTTGTATTGTGGGTTGCATTGTGGGTATGCAGGATTGTTGGAGCCCAAAGAGCATTGAAAATGAGATGGATTAAAAAGGACTAAACCTTAAAGAGGCTAAAAATTGATACTCAAAAGAAAACAAAATGAGTTCCCACTCCAAAGTGAACAAATGTGGATACCAGCTGAGCATTTTTTTAAATTAAAAGTCAGACATCTTTATAAACCTACCCCACTGAAAAAGGTGTTTTTGATATTTTAATGTGTTCTCTTGCTAGTTTTCTCATGGTGGAGGACATATATATGAAGAAAATTTGGCTTAAAATTGTATTTCTGAGTATTTCTTTATTCGAAACGCTCCACGTGTGTCTTTGATGTTCTCCTTCTTAGCTGGAATCTGAATCTAAACTGTACGGCTGGATGGTTCTAATAATGATCACCATTTTTGTTGCACCGCTGTTTGGTTGGGGTTGTGAAGGGCTGTAAGCTAGCGAGAGAGAACGTAAACAAAGGGATTATAGGAAAAGGGGGAGGATTTACTCCTCGTCAGCAGTTCGACTCACAACTCTAAGGCGAATTTGTAATGAACTTCTGCTGTTGTGCAGAAACTATTTCCTAGAAAAGGACAGTTTTTTTCTATTTGCAAAATTGTTTGACATCTTTCACAGATGTCCAAGTCCCTCACTCTCTTTAGTTTACATGGGCTTTTTAGTCTCTTCATTGATCCATGTGCATTCTCACAGTCTCTGTCTGAGCTGCACCACAGTTCTGCAAGCAAACCCAAATCCTGTTTTCTCTCAACCAATATTTGCTTTTGTGTTCAGGAGTTAAGGCTTTATGATTTTAGCCGTCAACAGAACTTTAACATAGGGGATCGTTCTTGCTACAAGGGCTACACGAGGGCAGCAGTAGGGTGGTCATCCTCTGATCAGAAGATTGCAGGTTGAATTCTCATCTTGCCCGCCCATGTGTCGAAGTGTCCTTGGGCAAGACACTGAACTCCACATTACCTCTGATGGACGGTTGGCGCCAGTGTTCGGCAGCGGAGCTACCATCAGCATGTAAATGGGACAATGACTGTAAAGCGCTTTGAGCCTTCAAGGAAGGTAGAAAAGCGCTATATAGTATACACCATTTACAAGAACAAATACTTAAGTAATGCAGTGGGGGGGCGTTTTTACTACTTATGCATTATTTTGGCCTCCACAAAAATATTACTTCAAAGCTTTTGTTTATTTCTAAAGGCTTGGTGATAAAGTGATTATGTGTATCCATTTTTATCTCTGTCTGTACAGGCATACAGTGTGAGCAGAGCTGAGTATGTAATTAAAATGTGGTTTGGGGCTTGTGTACATTACTGTTGCTAACCAGAAAATCTACAATATCTAAAGGCCGCAATTTTACAGTTAAAATATTCCCAGAGTTGTAATTTACGCAAACCATGTTTATGAAGTTAAACTTTGCAAGGACGCTGATTGCTCTGGTATAAAGACAGATACTTTTTTGGAAAAGTAAAAGGAAATCCAAAGCAATATTTATGGTATTCATAAGTGTTGGCATCACTGATGCTTTATTTATTTAAATGTGTATTGCAAACTAAAACTGCAAATACATTTCCAAATGTGACTCAAACCAGGAAGTGCCAAAGGCTACAGTTCCTTAAAAGATTAATGGAGGAAATTTCACCTTAAATCTCAAGTTAAAAAACAAATATGACACTAAAAGTCAATGTATGTCTGTCAGTCAGCTAATCCATATACTTTAACTTGTCTCCCTTCAGATGTGTTTTTCTGTGGAAGACAATATGCAAACTTGTGTTTCTGAAGTCACAGTACTTTCCAGTCTTTCTGATTACAAACAGAAGAAAGCATACAGAAACAAGAACACAAGCATACTGGTAACAAACTGGACAGTTTGCTTTTCCATACATTTTATTATAAAAAGCTGCAACAGCTATTTACAGGCAGGATTTTAAAGCAATAAAATCAAGACAATTACATCATTTCAGTGAATTATTACAATATTAACTATCAAACAGGAAATAATATCTAACGCTACAATTTTACTGGGTCATCTGGAATTCATTTCTATGACTAAACAATTAGATATATACAATGCAATTCTGTACAGCAATTTCAATAAAAGCACAACACATCTCAACATTCTCTCTTTTCACATTTAACCTTTTAAAAAATCTCCAAAAAAAGTATTTAATATTTCTTTTTTTTTTTTTTGGTCTGGTGTTTTTTTTTTTTAAATAAAGGGATTTTTTTAAAATGTATTTTTGTGACAGTAATTCTTTTTTTCTGCTTGTGGTGTATTTATTTATTTTTTGACAGTTGAACATTGCATTTATTGATGTTATTTAAAACACAACTAGAAGAAAATAGTTTCCTTATGTTTCTGTTCAAGTATAGAACCGTAGGCACATAAAATAATTACAATGCTTTTTTCTTTCCTTTTCCATTAACAAAAAACTTTTCAAAACTGTTACAAATCATTAAAACCTGAAATCAGAAGAGTAAATCAGCTCCAGAGGTGCTGATAAGTCGCTAAAACTCTGCATGTCAAAAATGTGTGTCTGTGCATAAACGCCTTCAGATCAGAGAGAAGAATCAGCACTTAACAAAGTTTCCATATCAGTTTCAGAAGGCAGTAATTTACCTTTCAGTTTCCTCACAGCCATGCTCCCTCTCACACTCCTGCTGTAATACAGTACTTCAAAATGAGGTTGCAGGTTTCACACAGCACAATATCAGAAATCAAGATGCAGTCACAGCATGCGCACTCTCACAGAGGAGGAAAAACAGTGAGGCTAAACGGAAAGAAAGACTTGCTCTTTGCATTTCCAAAGACACGTGGTGTCAAAAATGTTAACTTTATGTTTCGAGAGGGTGTCCTACCAAAGGGTGGATTCTGAGAAAAATGACAAGAAAATGATCAAAAAATCTGAGAGTACTCAGGTTCCATCGTCAACCGCTCCATTAAACCTTTGATAACTCATCAAAATGTCACAAAATCAGTTTGCATATTTTTATATGCAATTGCACATTGCAACGTGATGATTTTTGCAGCTGGTAACATTGTAAGTGGTGTATCCACTTAAATGATTTCTGAACAAAAAGTCGATTCTCCAGATCTCGTTGACTCTAACAGCTAAACAAAATGTTGCACACATCTGATCTAAAGAAAGAACGTATCAACATTAGAGGAGTTTTCTGTGATATTCTTGTCACTCCAACTTTTCAAATGTGATGCTTAATTACATTGCAACTTGTGTACCATTCGTTTTGAGCTCAACAAATCTAGCAACCAAGTAGAAATCAAGAGTTTTTAAGTTCTGCTGAAAAAAAAAAATCAATAAATATGTTAACCAGACATGCAATCATCTTGTCACCAAGTACACAAACAACCTATTAAAACTAAAATATGTTGAGTCTTTTGCTTCCCAAAATCTGCAGTTAAACTGTCATATTCTCAAATTAAAACGTTTCCAACATGTTTTGAGTCAATCATTTAATGACTGATGGAACTGGACCAATTCAATGATAAATGGAAAAACCGGATAAGGTCACAACAGCTGCTATTGTAAAAACCTAGAGACGACTAAAACAGGAATAATCCTAATACTCCCGCTTTGAAGCTGTTAAGTGTCTGGAGCCAGATAACATCACCAAGTACTTGCTATGCGGCTACTGAACTACTGAAGTTCTACTTCCAAAACTTTGATGACTTATATTATCCAAGACAGTTGTCAAGTGAGGGAGTTTTTATGCACCCTCATTTTTGTATTTGCAATCAAATAGTGAGCAGACATTTAAGAGAGGTCGTGGCCTTTGACAATTGTAATTAAAATTTCAATGAACTGATATGGAAAAATGTGTAAAACAATGAGAAACCTGAATGACGTCATATCTAGGAGAATCCGGCTAAATGGGCTGTTTGGGAACAGTTATGAAGACCTTTCCACAATATCAAGTTCATTAAAGTTCAACCCTGGTTGCAATTACACATCCCTGTACAGTTTCTTATTGCTGGTTATAAAAAATATGGAAGCATTCCCTGCTTTTCCTTGGCCTTTTCTTTTATTCAGTGGCCAAACACTGGGAGGCTGGAAACAATTGAAAATGACTGATATGACTGAGTTTAATCTCTTAAGACCTGAGTTAATATTTGAGCTAACTCTCTACACACATAGTCACAGGGTCCAAATTAAGAAGAATTAACTACTGTGGTAATATAGTCCTAAATCAGATGCCCATGTGCACACCAGGTTTTAAGGTTTTAAATTTCTCCAGCTTGACGTGCAGTTGTTAGATCCACGTGATTTTATTGCACATCAAACAAACTGCTTCAACTGCTTTACAAATGATGATAAAGTAAATAAAAACATTTTTTTTGTGTGTGTGAGGTCAGTTCACACCTATATATGTCTAGGTGGAGATGAACCCTTAAAAGGGCAAAGTATAATGGATGAGTGTCTATGACCAAAAAATGTTAGATCCTTGCTCTAATGTTGGTTCAGTGGGTTCCCATAATGTTACGGAGTGTGCAGTGGCATAAAGCATCACAGGAATAACAGGAAAACATAATAAACACTGGATCCATGTAATTTAACAACCCTGGGTCTGAGGGGTTGGTCACTCATGACGGCCGTTATTGCCAATTATGAAAAAAAGACAGGCCTTAAAACAATGTTTGAAGTAAACACAAAACTGTACAAGGCACATTTCCACAGGTGGTGTGTACACTGGCATTTGTGGGTGAGTGAACCACCCATGCGCTAGAAAAAAGTGCAAAAGCTTGAATCTTTGGTAAATATGAAAGAAAAAAAGCAGTGCAACAATAAAAAAAACAAGCATTTTAGAGTCCACGATAAGAGGGAACATGGTCAAAAAAGGTTCCCAACAATAAAACAAAGACGAAAAATCACAACAAATTGCTACGTCTGCTGGGTTTTCCAAGGTCTAAACCTGAGAGTGGTTTTGGCCGTTCGAACTGCCTTGCAGGTACATTATCCGCCCGATCATGAGGAGCACAAGGCTCACGCAGAGCACGGTAACGGGCTCCTGGCTGATGTGCCGCAGGAGGTTCAGAGGCATCACATCTTCTCTTTGTCTGGCTCCCACCCTCTGAAACAGAAATCACAAAGAACGACATAAGTCTCTCGACCTCAAGTTAATCCAGCCTTCTTTGTAAGTTTCATTTTGAAGTGTCTGTCCTTTTATTCAGATCAGAGAAAAGAAAGTAGTTCCTGCTGGCTTCATTAGATTTAATCATTTATTAAAATTCTATTTTGAATTAACCAGCTCAAATCTGCAATATTATCCTGACAAACCAGTTAAATATAAAAACACATTTTAACTAAAACTATATATTTATCTTTAGTCCACCATCATTCAGTGCCATTTCAATGGAACACCACGTCTAGTTCAAAAAGTTCTCCAGGTCCCGTGAATAATTTGCATTGATATTTGCACATGAAGTCATTTGACGTAACACTGGCCGCCTTGTGATATGCATCAGATGTTCGCATAAACATCATGCGATGGCTTGATGTTTGAAAATGAAAGGTGCACCATTAATGTAATGTTTACATCCACAGGAAACAGGTACGTATAGTTCTTGACATCCTGCCACAACTCTCTTTACTCTCTCCGTCTCCAGGTGTGAGTGCACATCTGAATACATGTTTGCTTCTGTACGCAGAATGTGGGTTCATCAAAAAGCTTCTGATATTTTCCTCCAATTCTATCCACACTTGCACCATAGTTTCTTTTTGCATTGTATCAGCATACATTAAATACATATGCCATATTTTACAGTCATAAAGACAAGGGATACAACGGCTACAATTACAGGACAGATAACGGAGTAAAAGTGAAGTCCTTTTAACATTTGACTTAGCAGCATGTCAGAATTCACAGCCTTCATCTGCTTCTGTGCTGACATCATTTTCAGTTTACTTACACTAAACGATAAGAGGAACTGTGGGATTTAATACAATCCCCAAATGAATCCCAAAGGAGGAATTTTATGATTCAATTTTTGCATCATTCACTTATATAAAGAAAAAATGATTTTCTAGATGGCATTTAGGTAAAATATTCTGCAGGTGTCATGTGTGACTTCTCTAAAAACAAGTCTAAGCTGCTGCTGTTTTGATAAAATCTCAGCCTGGTACTTTAGTTCTTATAAGAATATCTATGGAATCTTAAAAGGCTCAAATCAGGTTTTTCCACTTGAACATGAATGCGTCATGTGCAAAAAAAAAAAAAAAAAAAGAAGCCCCTTAGGTGGTAAAAACAGGATCTTTAGGAATAACGGCGAGAGGCGAATCAAAGCTGTGTGGTTTGTTTCAAACCGAGTGCCAGAAACCGCAGAAAGCTTTTTCCAGAGGAGGAAGCAGGTGAACAGAAGATTAACTCCATGCCAAACCACTCTGCAGACAATTTTACCATTTCAACATAAAAATCAACTGGTTTGACATATACAAATATATGTAATCATTAAAATGAATGACAAACTGCAGAAAAAAGTTGACGTCCTCTCACAATTAGATACCAATGTAATGATAAGTAGAACATCAACTCTTTATTAGCCTTTTGCTTATTTTTACTGTAGTAAATTTTTTCTGAAAAATGCAAGAGGTTTGGATCAGCTCATTTTAGGTAAAAAATATGTGAATTTCACCAGGCTAGTAAAAAATAGTGCTTGAAGTATTTAACACACCTCATCCACTTCAGTAAATACTTTAACTTCATTACAGGGGAAGTACAAAGTTGCATGTGATGCAATTCCAACAAGAAGCAATACATTTCCTGTAAATTGAAAAACTTTTTGAGACCTGCAGAGATTTCAGGGACTTTTTAAAAGTTTTGCTGGCTGACCTACTTCATGGTGTGGTATTATTGTTACAGACAATGCTCAATTGTTTGCCATCTAATGAGTAATGTTATTACTTAACATCCTAATTTACTCTGCTGGATGCTCATCTGCTGAAGATGGAGGTGAAACAATGAACAACAACGTTAATGTTGCAGTTCTCAACAAAGTATGTGAGCACACCTTTTCAAAATATTTTCAGCTGACATTTTCCTTTGTCATGAAACACCCAGCAGCCAATCAGATTTGAGTATTCCCCCGGATCATTTCAAGTGAAGAAACACAATGTTAGTTTCTTATGGCTGTATGTCAGCATCTTTGCTTTCTTGGAGTAATACTGCAGACATTAAAGTCTTTCCAGTTCTGCTTATCTTACTGTTGATGTGTTTTCCGCACACAAATTAAACTTCTGAGTAAACACTGTATACATTTAAACATTTTAGACAATAAAAATTAAGGAAACATTTTCTCTCTGGCGGTTTTTTTGTTTGAAAGCTGCAGATTGCTGTATAAAATTTCCCTCGTAAATTATTGTGATTAATCATGATTAATCACAATGCAAAAGTGTGATTAATCTGATTAATCGATTGACAGCACTCAAGTATATAATATATATATATAAATGTGTACGTATGTGTGTACAGATGATTATTTCTGTTGCTTGCATTGGTTATTTTTATTTCTGCTTTGCTTACTTGAAATAAACAATTTTCAAATCTAAATCTTGTAAGTTGGAAAAAAAAAATCAAATACAATTCCAGATGAAATTGAATTTTCTTGTCTATCAAATGCAAAGGTTCAGTTCCAACTTCCATCACTTAAATGGAAGACATAAAAAGATTAGCATAGTAATCCATTAGACTTTTATTGAAACCGATATTGTAATTAATCCAATCTTCGAGAACCTGCTACTCTGTGATAAGTTTTATTTTATTGTATTTTTGGAATTTTATTTAAAATTCACCACAAAAAAAAAAAACCTTGATCTATTTTGGTCTTCAAAAAACTGCAGAAAGGCCCTCAAGGCATACATGGATTCTGCTTTCATTTTGGCAGGCTATGTTTTTCATTTTCTTCTGTTTGATATATTTTTATAGTTGTTCTTCTAATCATTGCTTTACGACTTTTCAACATTAGGTAAACATTTGACGACGCGCCTGGTAAGAAATAAGTAACCAAAGATAAAAAACACATCTGTTTAGTCAAAACGAAACTTTTTGAATATAGGTTAGCAATATCATTTTAATATACTGGTCATCGTTTGTCCAGAATTTTATATATTCAAAATACAACTCCCAAATAAAAATACTGACCACACTCCTTCCATCTGATTTTTTTAGATGAAGAAAGTCCTGAGATCTTGAGAGTTTAGCCTTGACATACATTCTACATTCTAGCAGTTTGGTTTTCACTGTAACTTGAAACAGCTGTTTTTTTCTCAGCTGAAAAAGTGCAAAGCTGAGAGTTAGACCCTTGACGTTCCAAACTGAAAAATCAGAGATTAGGCAAGGAGTGCAAGCTGACACACGCTGGTCTTTTAACAGGTTTCTGATTAATGACCTCAGTAACCCCTTGCATGATCTTATAACAGAAAAACCTACAATAATGTATTATTTTACTTCACGCAAACACATACAGTCTATGTGCAACTGTTTAAGTGCACAGACATGTATTCAAACCGAAAATATTATCTTTAATAACTAAGCATAATGCAGATTTTTTTTTCTAGCCTAAAATAAAAGTAAATTTTTCTGTGACTTGGACAGGTGGTGCACATGGAAAGATAGATCTACCAGCTGTATGGCAATCAGTCAGGGATATCCACATTTAAAAGTGATATTTTAGTTAAAACTTTAAGAAAAAAACGTGACAACACTCATTTGAACCCTTTTGGACAAATTTAAAGCTGCACACAGTTGAAAGAAAAGGATTGTCAAAGTTAAAAAACCTGACTACAAAGAGCTAATAAACTTAAGACTCAAAATTGTTTACAAAAATATGATAATTATAAATTATCCCCCTCAAAAAAACAAACAAAAACAACTAAAAAGACAGCTTTCTGACTGTACTCCCTCTATTTGCTTTCTTGCACTTCTTCCTTCTTTCTTTTTCACAGTGGAAACATTGAGTCAGTTCCAAAATCCTCATGTGATTTTATTTGGCTACCACAGCTTACTATGCTGTGTCTCAAAATAGCTCTCAAAACAAAACAGCCTCTAAAAGAACATGCACACACAAACGGACTGCAGTTTCGTCAGATTGCTGCTCTCTTTTAAGAGACACAATGAAACCTCATCAAACTCTGATTTTTGTGTATCTTTTCAAGTGTTTTATCAAAGTGCATTTTCGTTAACAAGAGGGCAACAATTGTATGCAACAAATACACACAGAGCACAAGCAGCAAAAGCAGTTGTTTTTTACACCACAGGATTCAAAAGGAAAAATGATGCTTCATTTTCATAATAGTTACAATTCTTAATAATTTCACCTTCAAACGTATAAGACTGCTAAAGCTTTGGTCTTAGGATCTGTGACACAGACCCGAGGCACAGGCCAGGTAAAAACTGGATTAAAGAAGGGTGGAACCATGTTGTCATGTAACTTTTGGTTTGTTTTGGGCTTATTTTAAGTCAAATTGTAGGGGTCGTTATGATTACGGCACCCCTACCTTTCCCCAAAACATTCTATGATCCACCATGAAGGTTCGAGTCCCTTATGCTTCTATGACCCTGAAGATGATGCACATTTGAGAGCCAATGCTTGTGTTATGTCAGGGACATGTATACAGGCAAACAGTTGACATTTATGGCAAATAGTTTGGGTTCATTATTGGCTATGGCAAAAGTGATTTGTTGTTTCTTTTGTTTCACAAGTCTTTTCATCTACAGCTAAAAAAAAGAAAAAAGACTGAAAGCTGCACACAACCATTTTGACATTAAACCTATGTTTCATTTAATCTATCCCATTTACATAAATCATGTTTTATTTTTCAAACGGTGTTGTAGAAACACAGATTGTGGCTGGAGCATGCCCTCACAATCCACCACATAAACCTGAAAATCAACGCAGTTGGCTCTCAACCTAACTGAGGTCTGCAATGGTGACTTAGTTGTGAATCCAGCTGTAAAATCACTTCCTGCCACAATTTCCTCTTAATGTTCTGTGTCTTGCATGAAGTCTACAAATTAAAATCACAGTACAAGCTGACTGGAAAGCCTAAACAAGGGTTAAAAAGACTGTTTTTCTCCCGTCGTTTGGCTTTCAACGTGTACTTAAATGCACAAAAACAAACATACAAGCGGCCAGCCAGTGACACCCTTCTGCTCCACAATGTTCCTGATGGTTATTTCTGTCTTTGGGACAAAGGATTGTACCTCTTACTGAAAGATGACAGGGAGTGTGTGTGCATGTGTGTGTGCGTGTGTGTCTGTGTGTGTGTGCTTGGTCAGGATAATTAAACCTTGTGCGTTGCTCCCTGAGAGTTCTTTAACTACAGGCTTGAGCCATAATAAAACTACACTGTCACGAACACTAAGCTGTCCCACACACACACACACACGCACTTGCTGGCTCACATGTGTGCACGGACACCATGCTGAGCATGTTTACAGATGTTTGAAAAACACACGCACACACATAATTGTGTAGCCAGTGTGTAAATGTTTAACTAAGACAGAGACACAGTTACAGAGGCTCAAATGAATTTGAGGGCAAAGGAATGACAGACACAGAACTTATGAAAAGCAGCAACTCATCCCATCAGGCACTTTCAAAGTTTCTGGTTGCATAACAACATTGTGCTTTGCACGGACGATTAAAACCACCAACGTGTTGATTGTGTCTGTATTTCCCTATATTTAAGCTCTGTCAATCTCATGTGCTGCTCCTCAAACGCCCTCCACGTATGTGTGTCACTCTTCAGGCTCTCAACCCAAACTAAGCTCTTCTGTCAGCAGGATTGATGGGCAAGTCAGTTTGGTTCACTGCACAACTGAGTAACATCGCAATTTAGCTCAGATTGGACATATGCTAACATTCAAAATGTTATATGAAAAGATAAAACCTCAGGAGGTGCTCATAAATTTAAAAATCAAAGTGATATTTTTTTATAAAATACATCTTACATTGTTAAAAGATGTGTTATCTTACTGGGCTCCATTACCTGTTGAGGTTTATAATTATCGTCTCTTTTAGATTCAGTTTGCATGGCATGCTTTAGTCATGACATCCCCACACATCAGATGCTAAAATATAACACAACCAGCACACAACAATGTTTGTCTGTAAGTCATTATCAATTTTATACTTCAGCAGTCCCCCAAGTTATTTTGCATATATTGGTCTTTCTAACTCACATGCTGATCCAAAAATGATTTCAATAATTAAAATCCCTTTTTTGCATTGTTTTATTTAACATTCATTTGAATGCACAGGTTGGTCATTCATTTAAAAAAGTAATAACCCATGTGAAAGGTTTGACAATTTTTTATTTTAACCTTCTTTGGGAAGTATTTACCCACAAACTGTTAGAATCTCATAACATAACATTTAGAACCAGTTATTAGATCAGCCTTTTTTAACTTCTCTTTTAAAGTCTTATGTTCCCCTTTTTTTTTAAAGATGTATTAGAATATTTTACTACAAATGACATGGAATTCCCCCTTTTGTTACCTTTATACTACAAACACATAACTTGTTCTGATAATTCAGATAAACGTCAGTTTTTTTACAGAAAGGTTCTTTCTGGACACACAGATTCTAATGGGAAGTTAAACAAGTTTCATGTATGTGATAATAGATTTTGATGGTTTTGTTTCATCATCTTAGCTGTCTGACTTCTATTATGTTAGTGATATTTCATAAACATGCGATCCTCTGATAGCAAAACATTTTTTTTTGTTCACAATTCTTCCATTGTAGTTACATTCCCAATTAAGAAAGTTTATTTATTTTAACCAATCAGGTGTCTTCCTGCAAGTACATTTTTTGCCCTTCATCACAGTGGATGATTTTTGCCTCCTCAACATCTAAATACGTTGATCCGTGCATCAGCTGTGATCTGATGATGATATTTCGCACCCACTGTTTTTCTTTTAAAGGCCACTGAGGTCTGCTGAATCGATTTCTACCTGTCAACAAGCAAATAAAAAAAGCACACAGGTCTCCAGCATAGTCAAGATGATGTATTTACCATACAGGTCAGAAGACAGACAAAACATAGATAGCATGAAAGGATTTTGATACACATGAACACAAATATTGAAATAATGATGACACCTTTGTCTCCCCAAATCACTACTTTTGCTTGTAATTCCTTTCGTTTTGGGTGGCTTTAAGGAACTTGGTGTCCAAAAACACATCAAGGAAAATCACTGATGTGGCTGCCAGTTAAAGGCTTGAAAAAAGAAGCCACACCTGAACTATTCCATTTTACTTCACATTTCCTGTCCACACTAAACCAAAGAAGAACTGCTAAACTTGGAATTTCTGTAAGATGACATCTATAATTTGATGTCTGGGTAAAGTCTTTATCTTTCCCGTTAACAGTTTTACTCTTATCACTTTGTTTTCCAAATCAGACTATTTTAAGCAGTTTCTTTTTCTGTTTCTGTACTTAGACATTAAGATTTCTTAGAAATAACTTCTGGTTCTTCTGGATTGGATAAAACCATAAGAATCTCAGGGTCTAAATCAGCTGCTCTTTGGGGATCTACAGATGCTGCTGCACTTTTTTAGGTATCCAAGCCCAAATTTGAAGACCCTGGTTCATATGTTCTTGTACCTCAGCTAACAAGCCACTTGCATGCAACAACACAGTTCCTTTGAGTACTTCTTTTTCAACTGAACTATATTAAGCTTTAAACCGTGTTGTGTACCATGTGCACTTTGCACAAGAACGGGTACGACAACTAAGCAGAGGCCTCAATGTTCCTTTTTTCTCCTCTGAGCTCATTGTTTTACAGCAATAACAAACACATAAATACTCATGATCCAGATCATTCTGAAAGGAGAATCAAGTGAAGGTTGCTACTAAGACAAAGGCGCACACATCTCAGGGCTATGACTTTCTCAGCTCACCGCTTCATGAATGCAAACTTTGTGTGACTCAGCAAACCCAGGGATTTCTTTATAATCTTGTAGCTCACAAAGCGTTTGCAGCAAACTTAAAACGATGACAATCAACAGTTGTCTCAGTTGTTTTTATCATACATATCAAGCATATCTTATTCCTGAAGTATTATCTAATTGTTAAAATTAGATAATTAAAATGAAATTTGACAATAAATTCTTCTCCAGGTATTATCTTTAAAAATACTGGTGATCAAGAAAGACTGTAATATCAAAGACCAAAAAATTGAACTGCAACTGTTTTAAAACTAAAGAATCATTTTCAGTTCCCAACAGAAAACAGAAAGTCTTCTTAGTTTTTTTTTTTTTTTTTGCTTTAACTTTCCAACCCACCCATGAAATCCCACTTTAATGAGATTAAAGTGAGTTCAAACTAGGCCACACTCTCTTCCCTCTCCTAATTTGTCTTCCAAAAGCTCCAGTCAGGTCTTTGATAGTAAATGTAACTGTGATGATGCAACACGGAGAAATATTGCCAAGGAAACACAATCAAAGAGGAAATGAAGCTGTAATGCAGCTACACAACTTTACAACTTGAGCACTGTTCAAAAGATGTATGCAGGGCGATAAGGCAACCAACTGTTCTATAAAGCAATCTACAGAGATTTACCTCTGTAAAGCAAGCAGTCAGTAATTTTGCTTTAAACTGCAGAAGAAAGGCTGCATGACTTATCCTTCACTGAAGCAAATCCAAAGCAGACAGCTTTGGTGTATGACTGGTACCAAAATGCAAGAAAGGGCTTATCATCTGAATACATCTCAGTCTGTCCTCAATTGCTAACTCAACTTGACACCCCCCACACACAAAAAAAACATCAGCTTTTACATTAAATCAAAATATGAGATATGACGTGTTTGCTTAGATGGCTTACTACCTCATTGTCACCGTTTTTACTTGCATTTCTTTAATGTATTCGGAAAACCATTAAAGCATGTACAGTAGCTGCTTCATCATGGGGACCTGTGCAAAGTCTCAACTTGGTAGCATAATTGAGCTTGTTTATAGATAAAGACTAGGTGCTTCACCCCACACACCCACAGCAGAAAATTTTATGAGTTAAATCTTTACTGTCTGGAAGACTAGCACGTTCTTTGCCATCCAGGTCATTCGTTGCCATGTCGCAATAAAATCATCCCTACTGATTGCAAATTTGATTTTTTTTATTATTGTAAAAGGTGGGATGATAGTAGATTTTTTAAACATATTAAGTTAATGTTTGTCAAGGGTCACTAATGAACGGCTTTGTCAATTTGCTGCCATAGCTTTTGAAAGAACTGTGTTATAAATGAAATTGTTGTCAGTCTCGATCCCATTATTTAACCCCACGTACAAAAGCAAACACACACACAGCACAGAGTACCTGCAAATACTTACCCGCTGCATTAGTAGTCGATTGTACTCATCTCCGATTAAACGGAGCTGTTGCCCAAAAGCCTCTGCCTGCTCCTCCTGCATGTCTCGTGCTGCGTTTCCCTGTTGCCTCCTAGAGGGGTTGGGAAACGTCCCTGCAACATAGAACAGAGAATTTTTTTTTTAATTTTTGGTAATAATATGACACATTTATGTGCAAACTTTATCAGAGTCTTTCAGACTCCCTTTTATTTACTGATAGATCACGTTTGTTCAGTTTCTTTTATCATAAATTGCAAACAAACTGAGCCTTCAACCTCAAAATCTAGAGATTTAATGAATACCTCGCATGATTAGCTAAAACAGCAGAGGAACTAAAGTTTATGAAAGTATAGAAATTGTAGAACCACAACTGTACCATTTATGTTTTCATAAGTTCTGTCTTCAATTATACATTTGAGTTGCATATATAGAAAACATGCAGAGATCAATGAACAAATACCCACATGAACAAACTTTTCTTTTTGTGTAACAGACAGTGTGTTAAGACATTAAAAAAGTACACATACAAAAATGTGTATTAGGGTTGGGTATTGGCAAGAGTCTGGCGATACGATACATATCCTGATACATGTCTCGTGATGCGATATGTATCGCGATATATTCCAAGACTGTACCGAAACAATTTTTCCCTTTTTTTTTAAGAGTTTTTTTATTACTTAAACTTTACCTGATTAGATTAGAAATGGTTAATTTCAAGCAATCAAGCAAGAATAATGCATGTGCAATACAATCAATCAACAGAGGTTTACATCCATAAAAACATGCCAAACATAGGATAACTAGGCATCAGATGATAGATTGCTTGAAAGGGAGTGGGAGGTAGTGAACTTATATAACCCCACCCCAGCTCTACCTTACCATTTTCTTTACATGAGTTATCATTATCCGGTTTATAATTTATGATCAGATATTTATACCTGAACAACATAGATTCAGGTCATTAGGAAGGCTTAAGTAACAAAACAAGTTGCTTTTAACCGAGCGAATTCATGGTGCTCTTTTTTTTTTTTTTTCGCAAATCAAGAAATGTTTGTTTTTAAAAACAGTCAACATGTCTGATTTCCACAACAAAATATTTTTCAGTATGAAAAAAAAGTAATAAATGTGTCTTAACCAATAAACTTCTACAAGTATGATTTAGGAAATAAAAGGGTTTATTTCCCACTTTGTTAAATCTATCATTTAAACGGTTCAGGAGCCTAAACGGGTGCTTCAAAAATAAAGGGGGAAAAAAGCCCATTCTTTCCAGAAACATGTCAGTGTGAAGACAGGCTGAAAGAGAGCGCTTGAATGTGGCTAAGATGTGTAATTGACATGACAGTCTGAACTGCAATGCTGCATCTCCATTTTCTCACACACGGAAATAAACGCGTATTTCATCGCTCTGATCCATCTGATCCATCAGGTCGCTGAACTAGAATCTGTTGCTGTGAGGTTCAACTGAACTTTGGCCTGCTTTCTCCGGCAGCATTTTGACTGAGGTTCCATGTATGACCTGTTGTAAAGCTGCACTGCTCACTTGTTCTTATCTGAACCGCTACGAAGCACCAAAATCCGCATTTTTATATGCTACTGGCAGCAATGTGGTACAGAGTGTTGATTCAGTACCCATCCCAAGTAAAAACTAAGTAGTACATGTCTCATAACAACAAAACTGCGAGTCTGACTGAACAATTAACACAAGTTGGTTCTCGCAACATCTTGTTGTTTTGATCAAGGTGTAGAGCTGCACAAAGAGGCTCAGTGTGCTGTGCTGCCACCTAGCGGTCGGGGGTTTAGGTGGAAAACAAAAGTAAGACTGAAGGACGCTCAGAAATAATGAATTAAATCAATTAAGTCTTGTTAGCATTTTAAATTGATACAAGTATCGCCAAATGAAACATCGCAATATATCGATCAAATCTATTTTTTTCCTACACCCCGAATGTAACAAACATGCATCTGGTTGCATGTTAATGAATCTCTATGAATGTTAGTCAAATTGATATACTTCAACAGTTTGAAAACTTCTTAAGGGTTTTGTAATAGATTTACACAATTGTCTGCATTTATTTATTAAGGATTTATGTTTGCATGCATGTACCAACTTGACAGCCTGACATACTGACGTACCCAAAGAAACGGAAACTAGATCTAACCCTAACCCTAACCCTATGGTACCCAAAGTTTCAAAACTTGGTTGTGCAGGAATGACCACTGAGGTTGAATTCTTAAAAGGGAAAGTGGGAAAAGTGTCACCAAAACCAACTTCATGATGAATGACAAAATAGAAACCACATAGTGAAATTCCGATGTTTCTTCTTTAGTTGTCTTTTCATTTGATTACAAATATAACAGGCAAATATATGTATAAATATATATATGTATAAATATATATATATATATATATATATATATACATATAAATTACAGTGTTGACCTAATTATTAGGGAAACATAAGAGTTCTCCGCTTATTTACAAACTTTACAACTTTATATGTAACTGTCTTTGTTAGGTCATATAAAAAGAAAGATGAAAATGTGTGTAGGCCTCCAATATGTAGTCTACATGCATGAGGTTTTGTGGTTAATCTGTCATGCCTTTAGTCTGAAGGATAGTATGATTGACTAGTTCTGACCTCTTGCTGATCTTTTCTAAAAGACTCATAATTTCCTTTATGAAACCAAGATTTAATATGTCTCTGTGAGAAACAAGCTGTGAGAAACAAGACCATAACAATGCTTTAATCTTTAAAAATAGTACGTGATAATTTATGAGTAAAACTGCTCAACATTTTGTTTCTTAAGGAAATGAAATTTAAAGGACGGGTGGATTTGTGTGCAGTTTGCTTCATGAATGATGTGCTTGAACAGTTAATGCTGAGCTGCTTAAATAGAAGCATTTTTAAAACTTACTGAGTAAACAATATTTTTTTCTAAAGATTATGTATTGATGTATTTATGTAGGATTATGCAACAACATTACATTTTACCAAACAAACTAATAATCCTAGTCATGTTTTTTTTTTTTTGTTCAAGCAAAATCTGGATGTTAATTACAGTACCAAATTGATATCTGGCAGTTTGATTTACAAATCCTCAGAGGTATAAATCTACAGAGCTGGATTTTTAAAGGCTCTTTTTGACTATAACCTTATATTAAATGGCAACATTTAAAATGGTAAATGGTGTATACTTATACACTGATACGTCTGCGATGCATCTCTGTTGCATTGCGTGTTAGTTTACATTGACTCTATTGCGTCCCCCTCCACCCTGGCTCTCGGAGGAGTAGTTTGTCCTGCCACCCCTGTGTCAAGTAGTTCGTCCTGCTCTTTTCGCTTATCTAAAACTTAAGCATTCAGGCCCCATGTACTCTCCTTCCTCATTGAGTCATTGTAAAATGCATGTTTACTGTCATAAATGATGTTTTTGTACTTTCAAAATCTGTTGTTAACGTGCGTTATCACGTGGGCACAAGAAATTCAAAATTTTTTTTTTCTTTATTTTGAAAGTACAAAAGGAAGTAAATAGTTTGAAACCTGAACCTGTTTCCTATTTCTCCGTTTTTTTGTGTGACATTGATGCGTAAATGGACTTAGTGAAGATGTTAGTGTTCAATGTCACTAAGTGTACTTCTTAATATTTTATCCCCGGTAATCCACTTCCAATGTGTCTATTTTATTTACAGCATTATTTTTGCGCTGCCCTTTTTTTTTATTTGCACGTTTTTTTTTTCTTTTTATACTCAGTTTTTTTTCCGCGCAATTACTTTATTTTTTGCTGCGATAGTGGATCTCAGCCACCGTACAAACTAAATCTGGTGCATTCCAAAAAGAAGAATTCCTTAAAGTTCACTGCTTCAAGTGTGTTGTTCCTGCTGCAAGAAGAGGACGTGATATGACACAAACCCCAATACCTAGCAAAATTCAACAACTTTTCTACACTTTGCCTTGTCATCAAATACACACAAATGCACAATCTTGATAGCCAGCTGTTTCATTTGGGCTTACATAATGGATAATATGTTGAACTATTGTTTGTGTTTTCATCTCCTCTACATCTTCATGGATGTAACAGACCGGTCGAGATGCCAGTAGTTTCTGTCTGTGTCTTACAAAAGGGCTGCAGGCCTATTTTGGCTGCCTAACATATACACCTAATGACTGACTGACACGTACACACATGTATGCAGCAGTGTTTTGACTGCTATCTAGTCTGTCTCGCTGCAAAGAGGGAGAATAAAAGAGACAATAGGTAATCAGCGTAGGTTATTGCTACTTTGATGAAAAATGAAAGATAAAAACAGAAACTGCAATATCCTAAAATTTACAGAAGCATTGTTCAACCTACTGAGATTTCTTTGTTTTTTTACCTGCAAAATTCCATTTTCATTGGAGGGAAAAATACGAACCTGCTTGTGGCCAAAGCAGAAGACATAACAATTGCTCATTTGTCATTTCCAACCATGAGTGTGTATTTGCCCCTGAACCTGATGCCCTACTCCAAAATTCAGAGGAAAAAATAGAACTTTATCAAATCATTAAAAAATGGGCATGCAAACATTACGAGGGGATAAACTTTGTGAGCTGTTTTCTTCTTTTATGTGCCATATTTAAACCTCCAGGCACAGTTTTGTCAGTTACCAAGCAACAGGATAGGCAAATTCATCCTCCAGCGCCGCAGTTAAAAACTGGAGTCTTCTTCTTTTTTTTTTTTTTTTTTTTTTTTTAAGTTCGGCTGATGTAAACAAGCCCACTGGAGCACTATTTTTAATTGCTGTTGCTGGAGGTGACAGGATTGCGTGCTGTGCTCTGATTTTGTCCTGAAGTAAACAGCAAGCATGAAACCCAGACTCAGGCTGTGGGAAACTTCCACAAACTATTTGGTAGCTCCATCTGACCTGAATCAAACACCAGAGCTGACACAAAGGTGGAGGGGTTGCCTTTTGTTCACATGTGTGAATTATTAAAAGAATTTAAGCAAAGCTGAGGGCTTTTCAGAGAAAGCTGCTCTGTTTAATCTTTCTAGTCTCCACTCAGGTGAGAGACTTTCAGTCAAGAAGAGAGTTTTTGTCCTTACCTGATTACAGTATTGCTTCAACCACAAAATTTCACACAATGACACATGAATTTCTTTATATCCTGTCTCATGTCTTGAAGTCAAGTGTTACGTTTTTTTTTTTTCACTTTTGTTCTGGGGAAAGATCTGTCGCCAAACATCACAAAGCCCACAGGCTGTTCAAAAATGAGCTCTATGAATATTTCAAGCCTCAGAAGTAAAACTGTGACACTGCAATTTCAAATTCTCGAAAACGTCTATTTTCACTTTTAGAACAAACATTTTAAACAGACAATTATTGCTGGTGAGGAAATGTCTTGACTTGGAACGTTCTTTCCTTAAACAGTTGACATGCACAACGGAACACATACATACAGTACACATCCAAGCGGACATTAAACAAATTTTTGTTACTAAATCTGGTCACCAGCTATCAAGAAGTCTGGTATGCTGCTAGAATGTAGATTACACGCCTTAAATGAATAAAGTAATCCAGGGCTTAAATCACCAAGTTTTTCATGATTCATTTCAGACTGGTGCATGACTCATTTGACTGCGTGGACCCTTTTCTCACTTTTTTGTAAAAATTAAGGAGCAAACTTTGCACAGTGGACAGACAGCTATACATGCTGCCCAAAACATGGTGTTTATCTGTGCACGTTCACTGAAAAAACAGTTGAACTCAGTAGGTGCCAGGCTTCCTAGGTTCATATTTATTTTCCCCTTTTATTTTTAATCTTCCAGTTTCTGAAATTTTTCAAATTAAAATGCTTAAAAAATAAGTCAGAAAATATCAGTAGATTTTTATATGGATGATAAATAAAATAAAATAGTTGATTAATTTAAAATGAAATAAAGAGAACAGTACAGTTTTCTCCCTGTAGAATGCAATAATAACACTCAGAACTCAGTCAGATTATCTGTTGAGGCAAAAAGATTAATATTTTTTTACATACATTGTAATTCATTGTGTATTTTTAAAACACAGGGGAACATGTTCTCTGCTAAGCTTTATTAACAGATGGCAGCCTGATTCACTTTTGCTGTAGGAACATTTTTAAATGTCCCTTTCTTCAAGTTTCCACATTTGATTAACTCTTCATTCGCAGTAAAATGTTTGTGGCTGGTTTAAACTTAGACTTTGTGATGAACATATTCCGCTTAACATCAAAGTGGATGCCAACAACCGGACGCTAACTTCAACCGCATCTGACTTTTAAGGTGTGATGGATTACTAAAGCAAAATAAAATTACACAAAGGCTGTAAAAGTGCTAATGTCTAAATATAATAAACATGAATACATGTTTGCAACTTTATCATCAGCGTATGTGAAAGTCAATCACCTTACTTAAGGCAGGGTGGCTTGGTACAACTGTCTTAACAAATCCATATTTCGAAGAAGACTCCTGGTTTTCTCTGTAAATAGAAGATTTCTTTTTCTTTCAAGTCAAAGGCTCTTCTTCGGTTTCCTCACTAGCTCTTTTCTCCACAAAGAAACTTTCCAAATACATTTTTTGTTTGGTTTCTATTATTTTATTTTTAGCTTAGGGCTTTTAACTTAGCTGTCTGAGCAGCTGCTTTAAGTCATGTGACGCGTCAAGACTGAGTCATAGACGAATGAGGTGAATAGAATCCGGTAGTTTTCCAAAATAAAACTTCCTTCAGTATCAGAAATTACTGGAGGAAAATACTGAAAAAAAGACTGAAGTACGAGATTATGGAAACAAGCGGCCAAAATGAGCTTCCTCCTAGGTTGGCTGGGCGCTCTCTTTGAGATAGGGTGAGAAGCTCGGTCACCCGGGAGGAGCTTGTAGTAGAGCCGCTGCTCCTCTGGTTCGAATGCCTCCTGGACGCCTCCCTGGGGAAGTGTTCCGGGCATGTCCCACTGGACAGAGGCCCCGGGGAAGACCCAGGACACGCTGGAGAGATAACGTCTCTCGCTTGGCCAGGGAACGTCTTGGGGTCCCTCCAGAGGAGCTGGAGGAAGTGGCCGGGGAGAGAGAAGTCTGGGCATCTTTGTTTAGACTGCTGCCCCCGTGACCCAGTCCCGGATGAGTGGAATAAGATGGAAATAATCTAAGTTAGTGTATATATTTCTTTTATTTCACCAAGTGACCTTTGGACTGGTACCAGCTCACGGCCCGAGGGTTAGCGACACTTGCTGTGTGTTGTTTAGAGTTATTTTACTGTGTTTTTTCACTGAGCAGATTTGACTGACACTATTCTATAATTGTCATCAAAAACACACCTCGAAATATTTCCACCAGATTCAGACTGTGCCACAATCTAGGGATCTGTGTTCTTGCACCGACAAATATAGCTCTGCCAGACGGCCTTTACTTAATTATGTCTGAGCAAAAACAGAGCAATCGTTTCTGTCAGTGGCTTCTGAGTGATTCCCTCAGCATTTCTGGGATGGCTTTGTTGATGGCTGCAGCAGTAGTCAAAATCCATTTCCCTTTTTGTTAACCTGACTCAGCTGCATGTCAGGACAGCTGTGAACCTGAGGCTGCGACATCTGATACAACAAAGGGTCTGAATAAACACTGAGCCATTATCACACCACATAGATCTGTTCCTCACGAACAAATTGAAGTCTCCCCCCTCAAAAAAAAAAAAAGCGGAAAGTGGACTGAACTCATAGATCTGGCGGTGAGACAGAACTGATTTACATCTAAATCACATCTTTATGTCAGATTTGAAGTTAAGCACAAACAGGTGTGCCAAATAATACTTAATAAATCAGAACTGAGCAAAAAACTGAGAAGGGCAGATAGATGACAGCTACCCCTCCAACAAAAAAAAAAAAATTTAAAAAGCCCAGAAAAATATCCAGAAAGGGGAGGGTTATGGCCGTTCAACATCCTGAGCATGATTCGGTTCATCTTTATCAGTTACTCTCAACATTCAACTCTTAAAAAAAGAAAAGTTTGCTGTTTGCTGCACACCCACACAGAGGAAGCTGCAGCCACTGGTGACACCCAGCCCAAGTTGATAGTTGTGCTGAGTTACAGTCAGAGCATTTGAAAGACAATACGAACATTTTAAGGTGAAGTGACGTCATGGTTTGACTTCCTAGAGGTCAGATCTCAGCCATCCCCTTAATTGTAATTTCGTTTTTAGTTGTTTGAGACTTTTTGATCACCATAAAGGGAGAAAGATTGCAGACGTGGCATGCTTAGGGGGAATGATTGTATGTTGCTGCTTTTATTGTGTTAATAACCATCCGTTTACCTTTTTTACGACAAACCTGTGAACTCAAAGAACCGCTGATCACTGTGTTTGAAAGCGCGCCTGCTCACCGTGAGTCGGCAGCATTCCGGGTCCTCTGCCGGGCCCGGAAAGGCACTGCAAGGCGTGGCCCATCACCTGGCCGGTAGGGCTCGGTGTTTGCGTGGCTTTGTCAGCCGTCGCTGGCTTCGACAGTAACGGGGAGCTCGGGAGCGAATCGATGGAGAAATATCCACTGGACTGGCGGCGAGGGTGAGGGAAGGTTAAATTCGGTTTGTTTGTGGACGGGTTCGGCTCTCCTCTGCTGGTCGGTGGCGCGGACCTCTGCTCGCCGCCGTCGTTCGAGCTGGATGTTTGCGCAGGGAGACGCGCGGCACGGACGGACTCTGGATGTCCGCCGCTGCTGTCTTCTGTCGCCTTTACGTCGGTCGAGCCATCGGACGGATTCGGTGTTCTGTTGGATGAGCAGAGCGTGACCGTGAGCGCTTTTTCTGCTGAATCTGGAAGCGCGTGTATCGTGATCGGGGCATCGATCACCCAAAACATCAAACATTTCCTTAAAAAAAAAAGACACCGTGTTCGTTCCCAGTACAGAAAACATCCACCGACCTTTACAGCAACTAAGCGGAAGTAGCCTATGTCGTTCCACTTGCACTTGGCTTTTACCCAACATCAGAGCCCACAGCAGCTGATCTCTAATTGTAGCCTTTAATGAGCGTTTCGTGAGTTTATCCTGACAGCTTTACCACCCTGTCCCAGCCAATTCTTCCAGGAAAAGTGTTTCATTGTGGCAAGCATTTATTTGTCTTTCAACTTGTGAAAACAATAGAATTCCATATGAAGGAAGCGGCCACACTTCATCTGCGTCATAAAGCAGAAACCTGAAGAGCAGATTGGGACATTTTTACCCGGAATTTGACAGTTCAAATATAACAATTTCTACTCATTTAAAATCGAATTGTTTTAATTCAAGTTTTACTGTGATAAAATTAAAATGTCGATATAAAGCAATACAATGATTTGCGCGTTTTCATGTTTACTTAATCAAGACTTGAATTTTTAAAGCGTCGTTTAAAAAATATACCCTTCAGATTACAGTTTGAAGCCGCGTTTCCTGTTTTCCCAGATGGAATTAAGTAGATTCCCGGAGGTGAAGAGCCGGCTACTGTTTACAAAGTCTCACTTTGCGCATATTTTACGCACGGAAGGACAAGAAAAGGACGCGAACTGGGATATGTAGCAGTCAAGAAAAGACTTTAACCGTCTCCTGTCGGCTTTGGTGGAGACCTAAGTACGTGCGTGGAGCGCACAGTTAAATGGCACGGGCACGCGAAGGCGCACTGCTGCGCCAAGAGGAAAACAGACAGAAGGGAAGGAAACGCGCAACGCCAAAGCCAGAAAGCGAACGCAGCCGCTCGTGCTGAAGCGCTAAAGGGACACACTTTGAAGGAAATACGCCAAGAAGCACTTTAGCGTGGTCCACGTATGAAAAGAAACACGGCAAGTGTCTCTGCGCGCCGAGAAAATGACTTTTGGAAACATACAATAACGCTTCGCTTCTATTTTGAGACCTTATACATTGGAGTAGCTTTGCAGCTGTCACGTGGATGGTTCCTGGATTATGTTCTCGTTTCGTGTATCCAGACTCAAACAGTGCGTTTGCGCCTCCCACAGGTTGCGCATACACCAGCGCTAAAAAGAAAACGGGACACTTACTTCAATAATCTTTCGTAATCTGGTTTTATTTGAGGTAATAACAAGAAAGCTACGCGTAAAGAAACGATGTTTAAAGTCTTCTTAAAGGGATGTTAACGCCATTTGAACCCGGTGCTCTCATCCACGACGACGCTAGTAAACACTTGCTATAGAACCCTGACTACAAGCCACCTTAAACCTTGCATTGTTATTATCATGGAAAACAAAGCTACCTCCTGGCGCTTTCTGGCCTGCCAATAATGCGCACCTGACGCGCACTGCTCTTGGTGACAGACGGGCCAACATATGTCATTTAGGCGCCACATTATCCTCATTCTGAGTGAAATGCGACAGTGGATGGCATATGCTGCTGCGCAGCGCTTCCAAACACCGGTCGGGGCGAGATGGGTCCCGGACGAACTCTTGCAAACAAATACGAGCATTTTCACAGAACTAAAAGGCAGTGTTGGCTTATGTATCTCAGCTAATAAACTCAATAAACTATCCAAACATTTTAGGAGGACAGAAAAAAAAACTCAGTAATTTGGGTCGAAACCATTTGTTAATCCCAACAATGCCGGTTGTAATGTGATAAATACTGAGTCATAAATACAAGTTTGACGCGTAATTGTATTCACGTGGATGATAATTGACTGTTGATCTAATTAAGAAACCGGCAGTTTATGGTCTAAACGCGAGCAGCGTGGCGAATGACATGCCGGCATGGCCCGGTCCTAAACCCCTTCTGCGTGACAGAGGCGCGCGCGCTCGCGGCCACCGTGTCCGAACTCACCTGGAGGAATTATGCATCGCAGTGGCAATGCATCCCAGCTTCCACAGATGACCCAATACCAAAGTGTCTCTACTTGAGCAGGAATGAGATGGCAGATTCACTATGATCCACAGTTCCCAAAGTGTCCAAAACAAAAGAGCTGATCACAAAAGTGTACAAAAAAGTAAATAATCCCACAGTTTTTATTAAGCATTGAGGTTTAAAAACCGATACATCTGTTGGAAAATCCGCTTCGTCCGAATGTGAAGAAGAGGTAAACAAACTCCAGCCAACTCTTTGTCTGCGCCTGCGTTTCCTTCCCCTCTCTGTGACTCTTTAGCTACAGAATGCACTTCCTGAGCACACTCCGATTTTTGTTTGACAACGAGCCCGACTCCTGATGAGATCCACCCACTCTGTTTCATTAACAGCTCTCTACCTCCCCCTGTCACACAAATTCTGCAGGTTCTGGTTAAAAAAGTGGTAGAAGTTGTAATAAAAGCTTTTTCTTCCCTCTCTCACTTTGTCTCATTTAAAAAAAAATATTTCATCTGATCACCTTCTAAAAAACAAGGTGAGTGGCGTCTGGTGAAACCAACACACACCAGACATGTAAATCTGATTGGTAAAAAAAACCCCAAAACATTCTTTTCTCAAAATGAATCCCCCACCAACTATTTTCGTAACACCAATATTCACACTCACATGCAATTCCATGTTTATTTTCACATATTCACAATTTAGATGAAACTGACACTTAGACTTAAAACAAGACTGCTGACGTGAAAGTGGAGCACCAGATCACATTCTTTTTATGAATCATCCCAGAAACCTGATTACAGCCATATCTGAGTTTCTGAAGCCTTGATGAGCATCTTTGGTAGTGAAATGCTGTGAACACGATCTTCATTTTGTTTTGACATCTCATTTCAAATCACGGGTCATAGCTGAACAGTGTAACTGCTGGTATTGTGTTAGCATGTTGGAGGAGAGCGTAGACACAAAGACAAGGTGGTTTTTTTTGACATTCTGGTGCCATTTTTCTGATGATGGAGGACATCTATTAAGAAAATCATCCTCAAAATTGCACTTCTGAGTATGTCTACTCAAACTGTTGTGACTCCGGAGCACAGAAAAAAATTTAGTTTGAAAAGGGGCGCATGTGACGTAGAAAACATGCTGGGCAGGCCACAAGCTCCCTGCTCTCTGGCTCCAAACTGTACAGCTGGATAACTCCAACATCGCTCACCATTTTTATGGCACTGGTAATGATATGCTGGGGGTGTGAGCAGCTGTAAGCTAGTTGGAGAGCCTGTAAACAAAGAACTCTCAGCAACGAGGAGGGAAAAGGGAGCTTGCTTCGCACCCATGACTCAGACTAAATTTTAGTGAACTACTGCCGCTCTGCAGAAACTATATCTTAGAAAACAACACAAGTTTTTTAAAATTTTGGCTAAAAAGGGCATACTCATTATTTAAAAAAAACCCACTGGGAATGCTTTTAAAATAGATCAAGAGATGATTGGAGTGGGACAGACAAAAAGTTGTTCTTCCTATGTTTTTTCCAGAAAAAAAAAGGTTTTCTAATCATACCAAGATTTTAAAGACTGCAATTAATATTTTGATATCAAAGTAATTACATAATATAATGGCAATGTAACAACACCACAAAGAAGAAGAAAAAAATAAGTGTATCAAGCAAAGTTGCTTATTTTTTAAGAGCAAAACCATCATTTCAAAAAAACTTAATTACATCTAAAATATGTTTTACATTTATATAAAAACACAAAACAACAGTTAATGCTGTTATTTCAATAAATTTAAGACTACTTCACAACAGTCACTCTATGTATCAGCCTGAAAAAGGATTACAACAATATTTGTAAAGATTGTGGACAACATAGAAGACAGATGAGAAGCATTCGTAAAAAGCGATAAACTATCCAAGACAGGACCGCTCTATCAAAATGACTCCAAAAGGAGAACTCTGGCTCAATCAGGAGGTCGCTAAAAGAAGCAGAACAGCAAGTGAAGAACTTGACTCAGAGAATTTCGTAATTCAGTTTTTTTTTGGACACCAAAGGGGTAAATTAAAGGAGCACCAACTTCATCAGTTTCTGACATGCTAGTCCCTGACTAACCCCCAGCTGGGAGGAACTAAAAGTTGTAGAAGTCTGCACAAACATTAATGAAATGATTAGAACTTATAACATGCAACTTGAATTTTCTAATAGGGTTAAGCAAAACATATGTTCTACTGAGGTTTTCAAAAAAGAGAATTCAAATGTAAATGGTGTTTTACATTTGTATAGGTTGTTTTTGTGTGATACCAACATTTGTTTTTGTTTTATCAGGGGACACGAGGCCCCACTGAGCTCCACTTCAGCTTCAGCTCGTGACAAGCAACAAGAGGATCTGATTCACTAAACAGTGACACACATACAGAAAAAAATCAATACAAGAGACCCAAGTGTGAGACAGTCAGTAGCATTTACATGGAATCAATACTAGTCAATCCCTCGGAGTGTGGGAAAGTGTGTGTGTGAATAGCTCTGTATACACTTCTGTTGTTTCTGTTGAAGTCATGCTTTTTTTTTTTTTTGGTGGGTGATACCACAAACGTTCAGGAATAACTCCTAACTTTTTTTTCTTAACTTTTTAATTCTCTAAAGTTTAGAAATCTTGTTTTGTCTTCCTACTCTTAGAAAAAGGAAGAGATAGGCCCCTTAGAAATAACTCATGAAATGTTTTCTGTTTGTTTTTTTTTTTTAACATTAGATTTTTCCGAGGTTGTTTTCACACAAGTTTTACACAGCTGGATCAAATTGAAGAAGAAAGCAGATCAATTATTTAGTATGTTCGCTTTCATGCACTACACTCCGGAGCAAATCAAAGATGGAATTAAAGTCAACCATGTGGATAAATCACACAGTTCCAAAAGATGCCCATTTGTTTGGAATGGGAGGGTGTTATTGCCCACAACAATTTTGACTAATTTTTCTAGTCCCTCCAAACATCAATAGTCCCACATCTTCTTACTTCACCAGTTTTACCGACATAGCATTTTTCAAGCTTCTGATTTTTATGTGCTTCTGATTTGTGTGTATTATTTTTCTATACAGCGCTTATGCTAGGGTGTATTCAGACTAGGAAAGGTTTGGACCGAGTCCACCTAATTTGGTCTGGCTCAAGTCCTGAAGATTGTGTTTGGTCTGTATTCAGACTGGCGTCTACAGGAGATTTCTGTTTCGGACCAAAACCTGTAAACAAAAGCACTTGACTAGAGATCTCTTCAGTCATTGGCCAGGAACTACGAGGCAGGTCAAAACAACAAGAGAAAGTCTGAGGTGCAGCTTTAAAGTCCTTGCCAGGATGCTTAACTTACCAACACTTTATATTTCGATAACCAGTTTTGAACGTCAGGAACAACCATTTTTACTTGTTAATTTGGTACGGTGGAGACATGCTGGAAGACGGTTACTGGCAATGAGACGTGCGTGTGTGCTTTAACTCAGAGGGTGCTAGCAGCTGTAGCACTGAGGAGACGTTGGTTATAAGGCTAGGATGATAAGTGTTTATACTGTAACATATAGATTGTCGGGAAAACAGTGAGAAACAATCTGTATCAGGGTAAGTTGTTTTAACCAGCCTGCATTCACCCGACCTAATTTCAATAAGTTGTTGTGTCTCATCATGAACTACAAGCTACAATTTAGCTTTTAGAAAGACATCACAGCAGAGTCTGCCACGCAACGAGACACAGAAAAACATTTAAGAAGCGTTTTCAGCTGTGTTAAAATAAACTTTTTAACAAGTAAGGAGTTGGGACTGTTATTTCCTCTTTGATAACATGACAGTCAGTGCTTTACATTTGTCCACAGCTCACCGGTCGCTTCATTCCTAATGTGTTTACATGACGTGACTTTCAGCTACGGTGGCTATTTTGACTAAGTTATGAACGGTTACTGTAGTTTTTAGATGGACCAAAGTTTCACAGTTGAGGCAAGCTCTCACTTTTTTAAAATATTTGAGGAGACTGTTTAATAAGACTTCCTGGATCATATTTTTTAGACTGTTTCCATATAGTTCTACAAAATGTGAGAATTGTCTCGGGGTCTAATGGTGAAATTCAAGCCAACCATAAAAAAACTTTTACAAATTATTGGTCATGCTGAGGTCATCCAGGCTGTGCTTTCCTTTGTTCCAAGCAGCCGCTTTTTGTGTGCTTTTAGTTTTAGAATTGTAGAAAAAGAGAAAGAACTTTTTCTTTTCTTTTTCTTTGTGTGCATGTGGCGAGCTTGCCACTGGTGTGGTCTTAGCCAGCTCGCACATGGTTTTTTTTAATGTCGTAAAAAGAGCATCCCCAAGTTCGGTAGCTTAAGTTGAACATAACAGTATAACATACAATATGATGATGTTCAAATTGTGACCCCAGTAAAAAAAAAAAAAAAAAAAAAACGGGCAAAAAAAAAAACAAAAAACTGCTGACTCAGCACTGAAAAAAAAAAGAAAAATTGGAATCCACTAATAAAACCCCAATATCTTTGTCGGGGATGTCCAAACGAAGTTTTAAAATTATTTTGGGATGGCCACACGACCTACGACTTGGTGGCAATTTTGTTGAGCTTTGACCTTGGTTTTCTTAAACCGTCTAAAAGACTCAAACAGTCTAAACCCGTCTGTGTGCTGCCACCTAGAGGTTGAAATGAGATATTCATTCATTCATTCATTTTCCAAACCGCTTTATCCCTTTCGGGGTCACGGGGTTGCCGGAGCCTAACCCGGCTACTCATGGGCGAACGCAGGGGACACCCCTGGACTGGTCGCCAGTCTGTCGCAGGGGCCACAATCACACACCGATGCACACTCACATTCACACCTAGGGACACAAGAAACAAGATAATACAGTAGAATTTTGTGATTGGTCAAATGGTCCAAGTCCCACATCATTACAGAAGTTTCACCTCATCATGCTCTTCAGCTGCAGTATAAAAGCCCCGCCCATCTTTCAATGTGTAACAGTCGGTCGTTATGGAGCTAGCTTTAGCGTGGCTCATAGGTGCATTGCCTTCGGTCGTCATAAAGCACAACTTTCCAGTGGACTTGGAAGTTAGGCAACAGTGGTTGAGTTCAGTTGGCATTGAATCCAGGAAACTCCACCCTGGTGATGGGATTTGCAATGAACATTTCACTCTGAATTATTTGCTTAAAACGTTAGCAACAATTAGCTATGATGCTAGCGCCATTCTACCACTCAGACACGGGTCCTCTTTGGTCTTGCAAACCCTCATCTATGCCGGGTGCTGTGCCAAGATATGTATCCGCTGCCAAGTTTGATTCGTGACTCTTGTTTTGCTGCCCTGGCGTCAGGCATTGTTGAGGTGATCTCGTGTTCCAAATAGGCATTACCTGCTGGCTCCAAGAAGTCAAAATTCCTTAGACTTCTATTCAAAAATAGTTACTACTCAGTCATTTTATTTGTCAGAATAGTCATTCTTGCTCTGATAATTTTTTCTAAACACCTTTTTTCTAATCCTATTTTTTTTCATGACATTTTATGTTTATTGCAAGTTCTTCAAATTCTGAACTGACCAATCAGATGCCTCAGTAAAAGCATGTGGTGCCCACTGGCCCCACCTCGAATGTTTGATTGACAGATTCTCCTGAGTCCGCTTTCAGTGGAAAGAGTGTGGACTTCGAACAAGCTCACTCATGATTGGCGACAGTAGTTCCCCAAAAAACGTTACTCAGACCGACTTGGACCAGTGTCGACCAGATTCAAAATAGTGGCCCATTTATCAAGAAGCGATAGAGACGGATTTTGCTTCATTTCAGAGCCGTAGGTAAGGCATTTTTGATGGGTGACGTCAACACCTTGTTTTGTCCAGTGATAATATATGTCTACTGTATGTGTCAATCACAGATGGAGAGCACACCTCCCCCGCTCAGCCCACCTCCTCTAGACCTGCCCCTTTTTTTGCATTTTTCAAATCTGGGCTGAGAGTGGAGTCAGTCTCTAGCTGTCCTGTTGCGTTACCCTTTAAAGAATAGCATTATAATTATGGATAGTTTACTTTCTAATCCAATAATGTTTAAAGTAGTCTTTATATTATCTAGAAAATACAGCAGATAAAATTATGTAATTTTAACCACATTAAGAGTAATTTTACTGTTATAGTAATTACTCTTTTGTCTTTGAATGCATTTATCTATACCATGGTGTTTGAGTTACAAAAATGAATAAAGAATTTGAATGTGACAGCCTGCCAAAGAAAGAATTTGATAAAAATCAACATTTAGGTAGATCTATGAAGTCAAATAGCTTTCTTTAAATAAAAGAAGGCAAAAGATGCCATTCCTTTAGCTGGCAAAAATAAACACACCACAAGTTAATTATAACAGATTCATGTGTCTAACAAAGGGGGACTCAATCTGAGACCATTTATATGACATAAATTAAATGACTTTATAATAGTAACGAAACAGGAAATGGCGAAGTTCATTCAGTCAAGACGTGGTGCAAGAAGGTTCGCTCATCAAAGCTCAAATGTGTAAGACATTTACGTCACATAAATCTTTCCGACCACAGAACTGCTGTTTGCATGATGCTGGTTTGAGTTTAAGGGCTTATAGGTGGTTCAGTTCTTGAGTGTCGAGGGAACTAGTATGTGTTCACATATAGACAGAGCCAATTCAGTGTGATGTTGGTTTGTAATCCAACAGCCAACAACTTGACTCTGGTAACTGTAGTTACCCGTATCATGTTCCAGTTGTATCCCTGCAGTCAAAGTACATTAAGGAAAACTCCAGATTTTATCCTTAGATAAATAGAAGAACAAAAAAAAACCAAATATTGAACAGGCCTGAAACTCATAAGAATGTTTTTCTGCTTTCCAGATTCATCTGTTTCCATGCTTTCCCACTAGCTTACAGCCCCTCACACCCCCAACCCAACATTAGCAGTGCAACAAAAATGGTGAGCAATATCAGAGCTATCCAGCCATACAGTTTTGTGCCAGATGCCAGCTCGGCATAGGAAAACTAAGATGTGCATGGATCTAGTCGTCTACAAGTGGATGCATCAGAATGGAGTGGAGCAGGGAGCTTTCGGTCAGCCGATTGTAGCTTCACATGCGACAAAGTTTTTCCAGCAGCATTTTTTATCTGCTCCTGATTCATAACAATTAAAATGAATAAAATACTCAGAAGTGCCATTTTAATTGTCTTTTTGTTTGATCTCCATCATCAGAAAAATACCACATAAGAACATGTTAAAAATACCAAAAACCCCATTTTGGGTTTGAGTGAGTCTTTAAGCTTAAAATGGCCTGTTTGCTCATCTATTTTTTCTCAAATAAACTGTTTATGATGGCTCCCTTTTTTATCTCCATTCAGGAGTTTTCATCCAAATGAGACTAACATCTGCATTAACGAGTGCATTTGTTTATCTTTGTGTACTTCCATTTTGTTGAGCTCCTGCAGTCTGTGTCTGCAGTTGTTTTCACTTTGCCGTGATTAAACAGCACTGACAGACACGGTCCTACTCTCACACACTCTTTTCATGGAAGTGTTGTCATGTGGGGTTCGAATCCTTTCAGCTGCTTGTTTGTACTTCAAGTCCTTTACACACCAAATAAACCTCAGAGTGACAAACACTGACAGAAATGCTGCCTCAAGTTTCCTGGCAGATGCTGTGAGTGCAGTGTGTCTCTATATCAGATAAAACATGACTGTGGTTTATTCAGTGTATTTGTGTCTCTTAATGCAAGCAAAATAAAAAATAATATGAGTGTGTATCTGATTCATGGAAAACCTTTTTGTATAAAAGGCTTTCTCACAAATTTGTGCACATGTTCTCAAACATTTTTAGATGTTTGAAAACTTCAAAAGTCAAAGTCAGATCAAGATCAACGCTTTAGTTAGATCCTCCTCACTTTGGTCGAATCTGTGATTCTCTTTTGTCACTTTACCTCTGATCTAAAAAACAATGCTTTCCCGATACTGGGGAAACTGACAAAAAAACAAACGTTCAAAACGTCTAGCTGTGTAGTCCAATAAATGACATTACAAGTGGAACGTTATTTTCACTTTTTGCTAAATATTTCATTCGCCAAAGTAAAAATATTTTTTTAATTCCTAAAAAACGTCTTCAGCTACACACCTTTAAATGGGTCTTGAATTTTATCCAGATGTCCGCTGAAGGCAGAGATTGTTCAGGTTTCAAATGTGTCAGAATAATCACTTAGTGACTTTGTAGCTATAAAAGTGGCTTATTTTTTACTGTTAGGCTGTAAGCAATAATCCATCGATTTTCTTAACCTGCTAAAACCTTAAAGAATCACAGAGTTGCCGGAGCCTGTCTCTACTGTTGGGAGAAGGGCACACAATCACTCCCACATACACACCTAGGGACACCTTAGAGCAGGGATAGGCAACTCCAGGCCTCAAGGGCCGCATTCCTGCATGTTTTCCTATATACCATGCTAATTTATAAGATGCATAAAAGATATATTATTTATATCTTTATTATTTATATTATACAAGATAATTTATTTTAAGCAGAAAAAAAGTTTTCTCTGTTGCCTTATGTAGTGCTTACACCTCCTGCCAACACTGGCTGCTGCAGTTTTTTGCAAAAACTTGTGCCAAGTAACGCCCACCTTTCCAGGTTTTACTAAAGGCAACTGCTGAAGCATTTAGTTTCATGTTTTTTAAATCACATTGCATGTGCAATGTTGATCTGTTTCAGGGTTGGGATTAACCCAAAAAGAATGTTTAAACACTGAGATATTACTTTTTGCTTTAATTAAGTAGTATATAGCATTACTAATCACTTTTGAGTAACATTTATTCAATAAATGTTGAGTAACTCTTCTTAAAACAGATTAATCACCAAAAATGAAATCCAAAGCAGCAAGACCAGGAGGCATTAAGGTAAAAAAACTTACAAAGTCTATTCTCTGCTCATTCCTTGTTACTTTAACTGTTTTTTGTTCCTATTGACCTAAATCACTGAGCCAAATTTCCTGTTGGGGTTCATAGACTTAAACACTTTCATTTCCTTTTTGTGTTCCTAATAAGTGTTTCAGTCTTTGTTTTTTTTCACAAAGCTAACTACAGTTTGTCTAGCTGTAGGAGACTGTGGAGTTATTTTTAACTAACTGTTATTAAGTGGGTGTTTATTTTGACATATATAGTTAATATTCTGCTTTTTATTGACTAATTTGACCAAAGCTGCTTCCTGTGCTTTCACTGCACAAAATACCAATTATATTGTCAGCAGTTATTATGGCACCAAACCATGCAATGGACTTCCACCTGTGTGCCCTGCCTTCTTCCTCTTGTAGCTGATAGGCTTCAGCAAAGGATTCATGTCGCGCATTACAATTCTGTGAAAGTAACAAAGGATTATCTTTGAATAACAATAACAAGTAATTAATTAAAGTTTGGAAGAATCTCTACACCTCTTTAATTTGCATCTTCCTCACCAAATGTATGACAGAAAACTCCAAATTGCATATTCATCAAGCCCCAATGATCTGTTTCTGAAATTTAAGGTCAACTATCAAATGTTGCAGTTTCTCAAATGACCACTAGAGGCTGGTTTCAGAAAAGAGCAATTAACTATTGGCTTAAATAGAATATACAAACAATAGAATATACAAACAAACAAAGCTTAGTTGCAGCCTGGTTTCAAACACTCCTTCCAATGTTTGTTGGGGTCGATAGGTAAATATTGATTGTTTTAAAGCTTAGTTAGTGTATTATTAGGGCAATTTTCAAAAAACATATATCCAACTAGACTTACTTTAATCTTCAAGAACTTTACAAAGTAAGGCAGAGTAAGTCAACATGGCTGTGCCTCTTTAACCTTCATTGCTGCAGAATCATTTTAGTGACAGCAGAGGTTATCAGTCCAGTTTACATGTTTTTTTTTTATGATTTTCACAAAAGCCCTGCACTATCTGTGGATTGCACACATTAATTTATTTTTCAAACAGTCCCAATCCCCAATGTTAGGAACATAATGGGCTGGCTTTGTTAGCAGACAGTCATTCTGATTATGGGAACAGAAAAGTTTGTGGTTAGTGAGGTGCCTCAACAGATCAGTGTGAACAGAGGAAATGGAAAAACAGACATGGGTTCTTTAAAAGATGGTCTCTACAGTGTTTGTTGGTCGTAAAAGCGGCTTGGGTCAAATCAAAGAGTGGAAAAAATGCTGCACTGTTGGGTGCACATGTACTTTTTGTCTCATTATCTCTGAGAAAGATCTGCAAATGTTTCGGTCCGGATTTGATTTTGAACATTTTCCCTTCTGTATGCCAAGATTAATGCACATTTAAGTCCTTCTAGTTCTGCAACTTCAGCTTTATAATACATGCTGTAAAAATAGTTTAAATTTTATTTAACAAGAATGCCATTGCTTGCTTTGATACAGTGGGATTAACTTAAAATCTTTCATGGGTCACTTTGTGTAAGAAAAAGTTAGGGCAGCTCAAAGTGCCCTCTTTAAGGGGGCTGTTTGGTCTTTCATTGATCTGCAGCAACTTTGTCACCTCAGTTAGTCACTGTGTGCAGCAAACACGCAAACTCTGGCCAGACCTATTTGTCTCTAAGAATTCAGAAGAATTTCCACACAATGAAAAACAGATATGAACCAAAAGGCATTAAACTTTTCAGGTTCCATGTATTGTGAAATTAGTGTGAAATGAAGATTTTACTGCTTAAACCTAAAGAAGGTCTTCTTTATCTTATTTTGTGCTCTATTGTCAAGAATGAGATAAAAAAATCTCGTCATTATCTCATTTTTGGCAATACTCTACACAAACATTGAACTTTTAGAACCACATATGTTTTCAGGTGTCTTTGCCTTTGTCAGGCTTTGGTTAATGCTTATGTACACATTGTAAAAAGGTAGATTCCTGAATAATGAATGAATAATGCCTTTTACATTTCATCTAAACACAGGTGCCTTCTCTCCTGTCAGTAAGTGTTGAGTTCAGAGTGGTCAGGATCCATGTGTGTTTTTGTGATGCCTAAAAAAGAGAATCATTCTAAACTTTTTTTCCTTTATAGGCTTTGGGTGCTGTCATTGTCATACTGTCTCAAATTCATTTTTAATCATTTTTCATGCCTCTTAAAGTTTGTGCTTCTTGGAAAGCATTTCAAGCACCACAAGTTTCCAGACTCATGTTGGTGTTCCGGCTTTAAAATTTTACTCCTCCTATCAAACTATGCCTGCATGTTGCAGAATCAGACCATTAATTGACTTTATTCTGTCAGGCCTCTTGCATTGTTTATTCTAAATATTGTAAGAATCGGCCTGTAAATCATCATATTAATTTTCATGGACATAGAAACGTTTGTGCTGCACAGGCTTCCTCTGATGGACTGGCAAACTGGCCGATGTGTACTCGTGCTAGTGCTTCACCAGCATCCCCCCAAATGGGAATGCAAGGGGTTTAGAAAATCGGTGAATGGTTAATTTTCCTCTCCACATTTATTTTTTTTTTAAATAGAATTCTGTTTACTTTATATTTTTATAAGAAGAAACTTAGTTCAGCGTTCAGTGCCATGAAATCACAGACACTTTTTAAAACTTTTTTTTGTCTTTTAAACTTTGGAAAATAAGTGATAATTTATCATTTGTTAGCAGCTCAAAAGTGGAGAAACTTAATAATATAAGCGTATACTCTGCGGCCGGATTATGACAATACTTCACACACTCATTGAAACTGTTGGAACTCCATCATTTCTCAGGTGGTTTGGTCTTTCTCAGGCTTTGGTTTCTGTGTGATATCACCCTAAAGAAGGTTATTCGCAAAAAGCTGCTCAGATCATTTTGTAATGTATCCCAGGATTATCAGGCCATTGAAAAATATTTAATTAATCCCCTTGTCAGCTGACTTTGGTAGATCTTTAAACATTTAACTATAAAAAATGAATAATAACTAACTTGAAATGCATTTAAATGAAATTTCAACTCAGAATTTATAGTTGGAAATTCATTCATTCATTTTCCAATCCGCTTTATCCCTTTCGGGGTCACGTGGTTGCCGGAGCCTAACCCGGCTACTCATGGGCGAAGGCAGGGTACACCCCTGGACTGGTCGCCAGTCTGTCGCAGGGGCCACAATCACACACACATGCACACTCACATTCACACCTAGGGACAATTTACAGAGACCAATTAACCTGTGAAGCATGTTTTTGGACGGTGGGAGGAAGCCGGAGTACCCGGAGAAAACCCACGCATGCACGGGGAGAACATGCAAACTCCACACAGAAAGGTCCCCCAGCCAGGACTTGAACTGGGAACCTTCTTGCTGTGAGGCAGGAGCGCTAACCACTGCGCCACCGTGCAGCCCCTTAGTTGGAAATTCAATGGGTAAATTACAAAAAAAACATTGCAAAATAGTGCTTTGCATTTGTACAGTTACTGCAAATATCTGACAAAATAAAATATAGAGCACAAAATGATTATGCTAAAAAAGGCAGTACCTTTCTGATAACACAATAAAACCTAAAAAAAAAAAAAACATAAAAAAATATGCCTTTGGTCCTCCAAAGACAATCCTCACGTTTTAAAAGGAAAAAGCCTAGCATAGATTCCCCCCAAAAATTATATTTTAAAGGCAAGATGTGAGTATTTAGGTGGTGGAGTAAGACATAGTAAAATGTTCATTAGTTTCCCTCAAATGGGTCTGCAGAGAGCTTCATCACCATGAAAGTTTCTGTGGAGTTAGCCTAACTTCACAGAAACCTTCTGCAGACCCATTTGGGATCCATGGTGCTTGGTGGAAAAGGGTTTAAGACCCACTCCAATGAATATCCTATTTTTGTTGTTTTTAACATGTTCTTTTAGCATTTTTCTCATGATGGAGGACATACATATTAAAGAATGAAAAATGAAAACTTCCTTTCTGAGTATTTCTTTATTCAAATTGTGATGGATCCGGAACAGATGAAAACCTGTCATTTGAAAAATGTCAGATTTATGCCACAGCGACTGACATGAGCGGGCCACAGTCTCCCTGTTCCGCTCCATTCTGATGCATCCACTTGCAGACAAATAGATCCATTTAACGTCTACATTTTCCTTGTCTGAGCCGGCATCTGGCTCCAAACTGTACAGCTGGATAGCTCTGATATTGCGTTAATGTTAGCGTGGTATTGTGAGAGGCTGTAAGCTAGCGGCAGAGAATGTAAACAGATGGATGATGGGATATCAGCAGAGGCTTACTTCCACAATTCTGAGGCAAAGTTCTAATGAACTCCTGCCACTCTGCAGAAAATATTTATTAAAAAAAGACATGGGCTTTTTGATTTTAGATACATTTTAGGCAAATAGATAAAGATATAGTTGGAGTGCAACTTTAAATGTTTTTTGGTCTTTCAATTTTTACAGAAAAAGAACATGCTTTGTCTGTACTTTTTGTATTTGGAAAAGTAAAGCATTTACTAAAATATCATGCCATAGGAAGTAGGTGGCATGACAACTCAGATAGAAAACGAGACTCTGAACTTGCTAAATAAGAATATGCCCATTGCCAACAGTACAAGGAGCTGGGCATGCAGCTGATGGAAACAAACACATTTGCTTTGATCATAATCTCTGACACGGCTGTGGTAAATATGAAAGACCTTTTTTCTTGTAAATGGACAAATTAACATAAAGTAAAGCAAACATAATAAGCATAGGAATTTGGAAGATTAAAAAAACCTGCTGGTGTGACTTCAGCAGACTTGTTCAAGTGTTTTGTTTTTTCCAGATGGCATGCCAACATTAAAAACCCAATAGGAAAATCTCTTATTTTGTATTTGGACTATATGGTGCAAAACATGTTTACAGCATGTTCAGTACCCCTGTTGTGTGAAGTTTCCACAGAGTGCAGTGGGCTGACTCAAAATGAGAGCTAATGGGTTTCCTCTAGAAGCCTGTGAAGCACAAGACGAGTGGAAATCTGCTTTTACTAACAAATACCAACACATGCCACACATGATGCACACATTAAGTAAGATACACACTTGACGTTACATACCTTGTCACAAAAAACGCGCACATTGTGTCATTGGCATGTGTGGTTTAGTGCAAAAACTCCTCAATAACTGGTAAAGAGAAAGTCAGAGTTTGACTGAAGCTGGAGAATTGTGCACTCAGACAACAGCAGGAACAACTTCCACATGCATCAACGTAATGAAGCTTAGATAGGATGTGCAGCAAATATCCTGAGTGTGAACAGGAGCTCTATTAATTCATTTAGCCACGCTTTCACAAAAAATGTGACATTTTTTGTAAACTGTCTGTGCCTTGGATTTTGCACCTTCTTTCCATCTGCATTTAGAGGAGGCTCATATATTTATTTAGAGCTAAAATCAGAACTCTTGTGGCAAACATAAAACAGCAGTTAAGAAGAGACAGCAGTCTGCAAGGCCAAGACACCTGCCACAACAAAGCAGAACACCTTAAACCTTTTCTGCATTTCTGTTTTCATTTCAGGTGTTTGTGCATGATTTTAGCTCAGATGCCCTTCACAAAACTCTCTCATGTTTAACTTTCTAATGTTTACTCTGGCTGATCATGTTGCTTCGTTCCTTGTTGACTATTTGAAAGTTCACTTGTCGGTCTGTGGGTGGGAAGATTCAGAGCAGGACCAGAAGGGCTGATGGTCTCAAAGGTGTGAAAAACCGGCTCCCATAATGCCACACAACACGACATGACATGAGTACAAAACTGATAACAGATCAGATAAGACTCGTTTTCACCTTCAGCTCTAATTCCTCTTGATTTTTTTTTTCTGAATGAGAGAAATGAGAGATGAAAACATTTATTGGTAACTTTCCTGAAAAAAGATACCATGCACAAGCTGCAGCTGACATGCGTGAGACTCTGTGTTCGCTGAGGACACAGGAGCATCTCAGTTCAGCTTTTCTTAATGAATTAGACATTAGATCTATTTAAAACAATCTCTTATGAATGGTTTAGTCAAACATAATTAAATCTAGTTTTGCTGTAAACTATGCAATTTTGTCTCCCAATTAGCTCTTTCAATTGATGTGTGAAAAAATGTAAACTCAGTAGGAACTGTCGATCTCCAGTTTTTTGGATAAAACTGTCTTCAGTTAGGTTTTTTATGTGAAAAAGGTCTATGTCCAAAACTGTCGGGGAAGTGCATGATAGTTTTATCTTCTTTGATCCCGTCATAACTTAATGTTTGAGATTTTAAAGATAAAAACTGTATTTTTGGTGTTTTTAACATGTTATTCTGGCATTTTTCTCATGGCGGAGGACATATAAAAGGAAAATTAAGCTTAAAATTGCATTTCTGATTGTATTTTTATTCAACTCGTTTATTCAACTGTTCAAATGGATTGCTCCAATATTGCTTGCCATTTTTGTGGGCACCGGTAATGAAGCTTTGACTAAACAGTGTCAACAGTATCTCTAAGGAAGTCTTTTATTTAGCAATTTGGTGATAAAAACTTCCCTTGAGATAGAAAGTCACAACTCCTTGCTTTTTCAAGCAAACACAGATCTGCGTCTTTCCGTGCAGAGATCAGAGTGGCGACACATTTTAAAGGGGGTAGGATTTGTGTTTTTGAAAAGCCTAAAAAAGATAATCATTCTGAACTTCTTTTACTTAAGTGCTGTCACTGTCATACTTTGTCAAATTCATTATCATTGTCACTTCTTTTCCTTTAAATGATTTCACTAAAAGCATCCTCTGAATTTGATTCAACTTTGGGGAATAGGTTGTAATTTATCAATAAATTAGTCTTTCAAACGTCACAGATCTCTTATAAAATCTGTCATGCATAACAGCTATAATCCATTTGATAATTTGTTGTTTGATTGATTTATTGAGCAACACTGTCATGCAATAGTGAAGCCCCTAAAAAAAGCCAAAAGTTAATCAGGTAAATGTACACTGTGCAGCACTGATAATCAGAACAGTGTTTTAGAAAAAGTAGGACAAAAGGCTGGAGTACTCTGATTAGGAAAAGGTAAGATCCATGGAGCGGCCAAACCTGTCAAAGATCACAAAGGCAAAAAAAAGTAGATTAAAATGATTTCTGTTCCTTTTAACAGACCTTGTTTGGAAAATGTATTTCTGAACTACCCATGCGAATCTGGTGTTTTCCAACACGAACAATGAGCATCCACATGGTGCCCTCGCTTGGCCACAAGATGTGATCCATTTGCTTCTCTTGACTGCTTTTATTGAGAAAAAGCGAGTGCAGCGTTAACCTAATTATAACGCTGCATCTCTACAAATATTGTGAACTCAGTCACCACAGATCAAGACAGCCAGTTTTCCCATCTGTCTTCAATGCAAGAAAAATCTGATTTGTCTGCACCCGTAGTAGATGAATTCAGGCTTCAGCAGAAGATGGCTGGAGCAAAGCAGAAAAACCATGTGACAAAATGTGAAAATTGCTCTGCTACAGATGAGACAAAAAAATGACCCATGGAGGAGGGTTTGATTGTCATTTAACCACCTACTTATTTGTTCAGGAACTTCTGTGTTTTCAGTTTAGTAGGTTATTTTTTTCTTTCAAAATTTGATATACAATCTAGTCTGGAGGATGATCCCAAAAACATTCTCAGCTGCACACCATTAAAGCAAAGATGTTTCATATTTGACAGATATTAATACACTTTTTTTTAATTCTATAACATGACCCAGATGTTCATAACACTGAGAATTATGGAGCAGCTGTGTCACGAGGCAGAGTTTCTGCAGCAGCAATGACATCCTTTAATCTTGAATATACTCGGAACACCAAAGTGTGCCAGAGGTGTGTAAATAAGTCCAGGCTGAGTTCAGGCTGGGCTGTGCCATGCTTCCTCATAACAAGTTAACTTGCATTTCTAAAAAGGTCATACAACAGCTATATTGTTTCATAAGATAAATGCACAATTTTATATTTAGATGAAAATAGAAACATGACAACATATTTTGGACTTAGATCTTAATCTTACGGGGACTTTTTTTTTTTTACATATGACTGACTACTGATCCAGAAAATCTAAATTAAAATACATTCCCAAAATCTTCCTGTGTCCAAACCAATGCATAAAGTCTAGAATATAATTTTTTTTTTCGGATTACATTTGAAAAATAAAACATTTTAAAAATGTGTTGTTTTTTTAAATCAATTTGGCTACAAGGTGCCAGATCAGCCTTTTTTATTCCACAAACAGAGAACAGTAAAACCCAATCTAGTTCTAAATCAGTTTGTCTCTGACATTCACGTTTGATTCAATGTCAAGAATTTTGTTTAGGACAGAGCAGTTGATTCTCTAGCCTTAAATGACTTAGAAAGTCCCAAAACCTGCCGGATGTGCTTCCTACTGTAGAATCCATAAACACCCATCCATTTTCTTTTGGTCATAAACACAAAGGGAAAACAACAAAACACCACAGTAAAAGGTATCCTCGGTGGAGGGGTTTTAGGCATCTTGGGATCTCGTTCGCGAGTAAGGGGAGATCAGAGCCAGAGATTGACGGGCAAACTAGAGCAGTCTTTGCCGTTATGCGGTCGCTGTACAGGTCTGTTGTTGTGAAGAGAGAGCTGAGCCAGAAAGCAAAGCTCTCACTTTGGTCACCTTCCCTGGGGAGGAGTGCCAAGCATGTCCCACTGGCCAGAGGCCCAGGGAAGACCCAGGACACATTGGAGAGAGCAGAGGGAAAGAGAGCAGCTGCTCAGGCATGGCACTAATCTTCTAAACCAGGGTTGGCCAACCTCAAGAGCCTCAACCCTGCCTGATGGGCTTTATGCACGGCCTGCTTCCGTGTTTGGTACCTGACCGCTCATTCATTTCCAGTTGGGGGAAAGGATTTTTGTATACATGGAAACAGTATTTGGGCTAATGCTAACCAGTTTGAAAAAAATATCGAATTATCGCCGTCTTTATCTCTATGTCCTGTTAGTTGTGTTTCAGTTACTCCGCAGCAAAGTGTTTCTACATTTTTGTCAATGTAATTTTCAGTGTTATGTAAAAGCAGTCTGACAGATGATGTGACAGATAGAGCACGCTGCCGTTTGATCAAGACGGCAGAGGCACCTTTTCACCTGAGAATAGGACAAGCGGTCTGAAAGTCACTTCAGTGTCCGTTACATAGCTGAAGTTCTGTTGAACATCTCTTATGCTTTGAAATGTTCTAACATTGCTACCTTTCATCTCAAGAGGTCATGTGATCATACAGTACATTATAGCGTTTGTGAGTAGTGGGTGTTTAGTGTTTTAGGAAGCCAAATTTTGCCTTTTCGGATATCATTGTGTATACTCACAATAACAAACTAGCATACAGCAGAAGAAACAACAAATTAGACAATACCACAGACATTTGCTAAGTCACTGTAGCTGGCCACAACTGGAAGAAAAAGAGCATTCTTATTTTAAACCGGAAATTAGTCACACAGCTCCATGCATAGAGTCCGTTTCCAGCAATCCCTGGACTGATTGATGCTAATAAACTAGGTTTGTTCGGTCAATAATGATGTGGAATCACTTGAGTCAGCAGAAAGATGGTCAAGGAGAGGGTTGGCCAGCCCTGTTCTAAACAATTAACATAACTTGGAGGGATAATGACCAGTCAGGAATGACAATGATTGACAAAAATCTTAAAGATTCAAGTTAAACTAAATATCCTTGATCAAGTCCTTTTATTAGACAGAGTTTCTTTTTTTTTTTTGCTCTTTATTGGTTTGCTGTTATCAAGGATTTAAAATAAGAAGTGCCAACAAAAGAAGGAGACTAAAGGGAGCTTTCAAAGTTAAATTAGAATACAATTTCTCACATTAGCAGTAAATGTTGGAAAATCATCAACAGTTTATTTGAGATGATGTGAAGAGAATCCTGATGTCTTTGTAGCGCTCAAAAAAGGTAATCCAGACCCGAAAGCAAAGTTCAAAACCAAGCCAAAAACACAAAAGGAGTTGGCAACAGAGAGGCAACATAACATGACATAATCATTGCTTGAACTCCTGGAGATCTGGCAGAACAGCAGAAAATGACAAATTTAGTGTTGTATATTTACACTGCTGTACCCTCATTAAATAGGAGGATGTTTTAAATAAATAAAGATACACTTAATCTATTGACATTAAAAATTGAGCATGCATATTGGGAATACATGCTTAAATGTTTGTTTGAGCAAAAATAAAATGTGAATTTTCAAGAGTTGCTCCTCTTTAATGCATGTTAAGTCGAACCCTGAAAGTTTTGCTAAAACCACAAGAGAACACTTGACACATTCAAGCACAATCTGTGATATAGCTACATTGCTATGGCTATCTGAGAGAAATCACAAGTGTTTAATTGCTTTCTGGAAAGATTTATAAAAGAAACAACGACTGTTGAATAAGATAAGACTTGAGGACGTGAGTTTGGAAGCATCTAATTTTCGACTAAGTTTCCCCTGGAGTGTCTTGTGCTTTTTTTCCGTGTTTGTCTCCCCACAGAAGCATGTGTGCGACTGATGTGGTAAAACACAAACTCATACAAACATGCAGTGGCATCATGCACCTGGCTTTAGCTTGACAAGACATTATCAGCAAAGCAGATCTAGTGTAAACCAACAATGCAGGTGTCTCGGATGTGCATTTGCACACCCGAGACTCCTTTCCCGGCTGACGTCAGCACTGCTGTTTGAAGGTTCAGTAGCTGCAAAATTGGATTTAAAACCAGAAATTATAGACACAAATACTTCTCAAAATAAATTACTATCATTTCCAGAGCAATGCCCTGCTTTCATTAATATTAAAAGCATACTAGAATATTTTATATGAGGACTGGAAATACTTTTGATAACAAAGAAGTATTTCTGAGAATAAATCAAGAGAAATACGCAGATCAAGTCTGATTGGGGGAAAAAGCATGACGGCAGCTTCTAATGCTTAGATCAACAATCTCCTTGGTTTTGCCTCCCCCATGTGGATCTGCAGTTTACATCAATAGCAAGAGCTGACTTGGTATGTGCATAATCGCTGTATTAAGAAGCTGTAAATGTTTTATTGGACAGTCAATTTTCAAAAGACGATAAATCAAACAAACTAATCGCTGGGATTTTTACTGTTCTCTATCAACTAAAAGGTTTTCACTTCGACATTTGTCAAGCAGAATATTGTGTGTGTATGTCTTTAAATGTGTATGTGAGGGTGTGTGTGGGTGGCTATGTGTGTAAGTGTGTAATTGCAAGGGGAAGTCCTTTTCTTTACTGTGTTCGGGGGATGCCAACCTCAAAGGAAACCTCTTCTCTGCCTGCCTCCCACTCACCCACCTACACAGTGGAAACCTGTGTTTTAGAAGCACAATCCAACACACACACATACACAAGCGCACACATGCGCACAAACATAACAGGCAATCACCAAAGCCACATGTCGGCCTTTCTGGTGATATTTGTGCACTTCCAGCAATCACATTATGTTTACTAAATAATTGAATGTTACTTCATACATATTTCTTTTTTGGAGATGTATTTATATGACAGAATTCACTTAAGCTTGACAGGAAACAAAGTTACGCTGTCATTTGAAAAAAAAATAATTATAAGAAATAATTTAATCAAATAGTCACAAAAATGGAAACGTGTGCTTTTACACTGGCAGGATTGATTTGGATCAGGGTTTGTTGGTTCAGATCGTCCACTTTCTTTGGAGGTGTGAAAACTCAGCTGAACCCGGATGTGGACAAACATGTGAACCCCTTTTGAATTGACATAAAAGACAAAAAGAATTGTAACACTACAAGCCACATTCACTCACTTGCATACGCATTTCCACACACTTTCTCTGGATAAACTTTTTTTCTTCCCTACAAAGTGGTTTTTGTCCCTTTCATGAGCACACCAATACATGTACGCACTTGGAGCAGCCTTGTGATTAAGGCTGCTTTCACATTAAGATTGCCATGTAGACTGTTGAAATAGTTAGCATCTCGATTGGTTGAGCTTGTTTTCACAAACTTTTACTGCAGGCACTCTGAAGCAAACCAATGACTGAAAGGAATCAAACTACAGGTACCTAAAATATAGAACAATTGTTCAAGCAAGGTCTGACTATTGACTGTCCATGAGAATTGGACACATTATTCCCTCTCCTCCTTGTTTTCCAAATTAGAAATACTTGCTGGATCCAGAAAGCCAAAATCCCATAAACTTCTATTGAGAAATAAACAGCTTTTACTCATTCTATTTGCCAAAATAACCATTCTGGCTCTGATACCTCTTTTTAACATGTTCTTGCTAAACTTATTTTTCTTCCTCGTGATATTTTTATTTATTGTAAGTTATTCAAGCTATAAACTGACCAATCAGATGCCTCAATAAAAGTATGTGGTGCCAGCTGGCCCCACCTCCAGTGTTTAAGCCCGCTTTCCTTGCTACTGGATGTTTACCTGCGGATATGTTCAAACTTTTACAAGATTATTACTTAAAAACAAACACACATTTTGAAACTAAATTATACATTTGTTATCCACGTATTTCCCAAATCTGTTTATTCCCTTTTGAGGGTTAATGGGTTGTTACTTTTGGGTGAGGGCAGGGTACACCTGGACTGGTTACTAGGTCTGTTGCAGGGCCACACAACCATACAAACCAAGGGACAATTAAGAGAAACCAATTAACCATGATTGTGGACTGCATGTGAAAGGAGGCTGAAGAATACTCAGGCATGCACAAGGATAACAAGCAAACTCCCCAATGAAGGTGGATTTGAACCAGGGCCTTTTTGCTGTGAGGTTCACCACCATGCAGCCCTGTAAATGTGTTATTTCTTTTGTAAAACTGTTCTATTTTACTTTGGAACTAAACGAGACTTGGCCAACTGCCTCCATTCTCAGACTTTTTTTTTTTTTTTCAAATGCGCATCAAACTAATTTAATGTAAAAAAAATGATGATATTTGTGTTTAATGGTCCTTGATTTCACTGCACCTCACACCTTGTTTGGTGACACTAGGGAAATAGGACACATTTGCAAAAAATGGCAACACGTTTCAAGTTTGTTTATTTATTTCTTTTTTGAAAAATAGGTAGAAAGTCAGAAAGATTGACTTCTGGTGTGCACTGCTTTTGACCATTAGTTCTTTCACATAACGTCAGCACATATTTGAGAAAAACAGAAGCTGCCAGGAGTGAGGAGCTGAGCATGAAAGAAGCACCACTGAGGAAGAAGGTTGCAACGTAGGCTCCTGTTTGGTCCACCAGCCAACCTGGAAGGACCCACATAGCTGGGATTAGCATAGTTAGTGAAAAAAAGTGTGAAATATGATGTAATATTAAGTCTGCTTTGGTGTCCTGGAGGAAATAAAATGCTTTTTAAAACTAAAATCCTGTCAAAGTAAAGATCTTGCTTTTTCAAAGTTCATAAACATTTACCTCCAATTGGTGGGCTGAGTAGGTACGGGATGCCATGCAGGAAGTAGACTGCACCAAGAGCAGAGGTGAGGTAGGTGGAGCCCACAGTGTCAGAGGTCACAACTGGTATTAGTGCCACATATGCCCCATCAAAGTACCCGTAGAGGGCAGATAAGGGAACCAGGAGTGAAAGGGAGTGGAGAAATGGAATGAACATACAGCAAAGGCCCTCCATGCCAATAGCCACCATGTAGCACACCATTCGATACTTTTTTAGGCACCTGGAGAGACAAAAGTCAACTGCTTAGAGAATGTGTTGATTTATCAAATAAATCCCTTAGCATTGCCTTACTTCCTGTCAGTGATCCATCCAAAAGTGATGTTGCCAACAATGCCACTGACTCCAAATGTGGACATTAGGAAAGCAGCATGCTGATGGTCCACTCCAACACTTAGTGCATAAGGAACCAAATAGACTACCGGGGAGCTGCAGCCATATGCCATAAACAAAAACGACACTGCTAGGATGAGAAAACTGGGTATCAAAAGGAAGCCAAAGTCCTCCCTGGTTTTGAGACAGAAATGCTGGCATCTGGATGAAGGTTTCGTGTTTATTAAGAATTCTGTGAGGATGTTTTTCTCCATGTGATCTGTCGACCTGGCTTCACTGCATCCAAAGTCTTTAGTCTCGTTATTCCCGTTTGCGGATGAGTTTTTTGAATTTATGCTCTCCAGCTGTTCCAGCAGTTTCAAGCTCTCACTGCTCTTAATGGATTCTTTGGTGTTCCCTTGCACAGTCACAGTTAGTTTGTTACTTAGTAAAATGCATTCAGTTAAATTAGAGTCTGTTAGTTTTGGATCACACAGCCTTGCTTTCAACAGTGTTGTGTCTTCTTTAAGCTTGTCTTTGCTGAATCTAACGTTCTGAAATGTTTCTGTGGAAAAAACAAGTGTCTGGGTGTCTTTAAAGCACGCTCTGTGCTGCTGCTTTGGTTTCACTTGATCACTGGCTTTAGTTTCGAGAGCCTTCTCCAGGTTTGTCATGTCGTTCTTACATAACCTTGAAACCCAGAAAACAGATGACAAAAAGATGAAAAAAGTAAATTCACTGAAGGTTTTGGCTGCCTAATCTGTCTTGTGACAGAAAATACAAAGATCATGTTTAAGCTTGTTGATTTTTATGAAAAAAGACGCCACCACTTCTTGGTTGAATACTGACTTTTGATCTCCTATGTCCAAGGGTCTCATCAGAGCTCCACAAATGCACAAGTTGGAAACAAATCCCCCGAGAATGAGCAGAGCCCCTCTCCATGAATAATGCTGTATAAGCAACTGAACGGCTGGAGCCAGGAGGAAGGTCCCGATGCCACTGCCTGAAGAGGAGATGATTCGGATTTTATGACATAGTTTTAGGAGAAACAAAGGCATAAAAGGGGAAAATCATATGAAAAACATTTTACAACCAAAACACAAATGCGGAGAGATGATGGGAAAATGAATGACAAGAATAAAAAAGATAGGTCATGACAATACCAGACAATGCGATGCCATAGGCCAAAGCTTTCCTCTCAACAAAGTAGTTCCCAACTATTGCTATGGCTGGTGTGTAGCTAAGAGCAAAACCAAGACCTGTAAAGAAAAGATAACCTGTTACTGATGTCAAGAAAGTCTTCTCCTGTTTCTCTTGCAAGTCCGCATGCATCAGACTTAACATTCCTGTTTGGAAATCCTAAAATTGTTTGAGCAAAACCCATGCAGAGATCAAAATTAACCTTCTGAAATCTGACGTGAAGGTTTGTACCTGTGATGACACCCAGAGAAATGTAGAGGAACTCAACACTGGAGGCAAACGAGCTGAGGACCAGACCAGCAGACGACAACAGGCCTCCCAGCATGACTGTCACTCTACAGGACAGGCGGTTACCAAGGAAACTGCCAAGAGGAGCTTAAACAAAAGTTTGCATGGTTTTTTGACAACTGAAATTTTATAAGAAATGTAATTTTTGTCATGCCTGTCATTTATGATTTTTTTCCCTGATCGATTACATTGAGAACTTGTTTGCAAAATCTTTGTTTTTGCGTTTAGCAACTTTTTTTTGTAGAAATCCACCCTAAGCAATAATAAAAATGCATTCTTGCAAAATAAAACAAATGCTTATCTTACCACAAAGCATCGTTGTGGAGTCAGTCAGACTGTGGATCCAAGCAGTTGTGGAATAATCCTTTTCAAAGTGTATCTGGAACTCCACAAAGAACATTGACACGCATCTGGACAGAAGAAAGCTTTCAGGTAAAATGATGTAAACATGATCATCTACAAAATACACATAGAAAAGTTGTTTCCAGAGACAAAGTATACTTTTAGAAAAGCTTTTGCAGATGCTATAAAAAATTTGTCCCAGTTGGCAAAAATTTTGAGACTTCAGTTTGTTATTAAAAGGAAGTTCAACCATTTCTTTGCAACTTTTGCTTGAGAGTTTAAAAAAATGCCAGAATCATAATGTGCTTCGTCAAGAATGCAGAATATTCCCAGACGTTTATGGCTGCAGCTTTAATCTAATACTGGAAAGGCTTTGCACTCAGTGACTTTATTTTATGGTCACTTTCACCCAGTTAAGCTCCAGCAATAACCCAAAGAAACAAAGACTATTATCAGCCACATTATTAGGAACATCTAATCTTCTTTGCTTCTATAAACTGTGTCACATGGTTTCATGTTGTAAAAATTAAACATCTATTGCAATCACAACATCAATTTTTTTAAAAAAGAACATAAAAAAGGTGAACAATATGCTGCATCAGCTGTAGATTGTAGTTTAAAGTCTTATCACCCCTTATCAGGATATAAACCCACAGCTGAAGAACACAGTCATGTAAGGATTCCTTATGATGGAAGTTTTTATGATGCTTACAGGTTTTACAGCTATTGTATATTGACCTTTTACTTCAACACTCATGTTCAGTTAATGCTGTATAGAAACCACATTGTGTAAGTGAATTATTTCTGTTAGAAACATGGGGCAGCTATGGCACAGTGGGCAGGGTGGTTGAGCCCCTATCGGAAGATTGCAGGTTCGGTTCCTGCTTTGTGCACCTTTGTGTTGAAGTGTCCTTGAGCAAGACTGTGACTTTAGAAAGACTACGCCTTTGACCTTAATTACTAAATATTTCACTATAACATAATATAACATAATACAATATTCCTTCCTAAAAACAGTACTATAAATGCCTCTTCGCAAGGTGAAGATTGTTTAAACTTTACTGCTTCAAAATTAAACCAGTTCTACTCCTAACCACTTTCCAGGCTCAGAAACTTTACCTGGTCACTGCTCGGATGCAGATGGTGGCAAGGAAACAACCTGCGACAACCATCCAGCCCCACCCTCCCTCAGGTGCGTTCGGGCCTTCAGGTGACCTCCTGCAGTCTTTCGACCTCTGCTCCTTGATTACCACCATCCTCCCAGCTGTCTTGGTTTGACTGAGTTTTCCCCTTCTGACTCTTAACGTGCAGCCCGTTCTTTTTGTCTAGATTTGTTCTTTTTAACTCCATTTACTGACTCCGGGGCATTGCTGCTGCAGTCAAGTTTCTTCTGCATCATTTGGAAACAAAACAGTAGAAAGCATTTATGAGTTTATGCAAAATACATATTTTTCCATTCACATTTACACTCCACAGCCTCATCTTTTTCTTTTTATAAAAATAAGATGACTAAACATCAAGCCTCTCTTTTTTTTAACATGATTAGTCAAAAGCCAAAAACATCACTTACAGATGTTCATTTTTTTGGCCAAAGGTTGTCTTGGTTGTTCCGCTCCTCTTCCATGAAGGCTTTTTTGACCTCTATAAAAAATAAACAGAAGAACTGCTGTGAATATCAAACAGTCGTTTTTCAGTCATGCCATTCCTTTCAGACTAAACCTTAAAACAATCCCTTTTTACCTCCTGTGGTGTGAAAGGGTTTGCATGCAGCCTCATGAAAAACATTTGTCACAGATCCATAGTTCAATAAATAAAAAAAAAATCACATACAAAAAAATGTTGACTCAGAGCAGGAGCAATTTTTATGGTTTTGCAAATGATTCCCGGTTTTCTTCTGTCATATTCAATTTACTCAAATAGAAGTCATTTGCAGCTTTGGATGCTGCTTAGTCAGAGCAAAAATTATGACTGTTTTTTTTTTTTTTTGGTAACATATAATTGTGTCATAAAACACAAGTGACACTATTAGAAGAAACAACATATTCTTTCTTTGGCTAAGAAACCCATCAGAAACATTGTTTTAAACAGCTAGTGTAAAATCTATTAACTTCTAAATACTTATTATAATGTGAATATCTTCAGTCTGAACAAATCTCAGTGTAAAGTCCGAGGGCAGAAAGCTGCGCTTGAGCGCTGTTGAACTTAGAGCTTTCAGCAGAACCTGAGGAAAAATCTTTCTATTGAGATGGAGTGCAGCGTGCACCCTAAAATCTGTTGTTTTGCAAAACAGGATGTTACAGAATGACTTGAAACTGGATCAAACAGAAAAGTAGAAGTTAATCATCTTGCTTGAAATAATTTAGGCTTAATCCGTCTTTCATCTTGTAAGAAAAACAGTCCCGCTCCTCTAACGTTAAGCGAGACATCCATTTTTTTAGGGAAAGTTATGTCTTTTCCTGTGAGCTCATCAGTGAAGTTTCAACAGAGTAGCATCAGAGGCCCTTCATCTAGCATCCTTTTGAAGTTTAAATTCAGAAGAGAACAACAATCTGATGAGCAGCAGAAACGTATTGAATAATGACAAAAACACACACACAAACACACACGCACACTATAGACCCAGGAAAAACACTACTACTCTACATCTCATGTTTACAGGGTGAAAAATGAGGATGAAAATAACAGGGTGGCAAGCAAACCTCTTAAGCTGGTCTCAAAAAAAGGGTTCTTTTTGTGTTTAAATTAATGCAACTTGACACCATTTTGAAACTATTTTTTCTTGAAAAAAAATCAAGTTTTTTTTTCTTTGTGCATTTGTTGCTGCACTAAATATGAGAAATCTCTAACACTTTCCAACTTTTTTTTTTATTAGAAAAGTCCTTGCAAAGCTTGCTGCAGGACATTTCCAGTTGTTGCCCCCTTTTAAGATTGAAACACCTGACAATGCTAAGTTTAGTGGAATATCTATTTTCATATTCAATCTATTGTTATTTAAGGATAAAATTCTACGTCTTCGCTTTCTTGTGTCTGGAAAATAAATCTGATCTATTTGTTTCGGAATCTACAAGGAAAGAAAAAATAAAAGAACAAATCAAGTATGCCAAGTAAAGTTTTATACTTACATCAGCCTCACTTGCTGTTCATTTGTGTTGCAGCTTTATTCCCATCAGATAAAAATGGAAGTTCTGCAGTTGCTTTTCCTGCAGGTGCCTACAGGGTGCTTTGCAACACAAATGAACTAAACTGCAAGCTGGTGATACAGCAGGAGGTGGAGCAAAGTAGGAGGAGGAGAAGTCCCTAAAAATTTCCACAGATGTGACGAAAATGTTCCTTTTTTTTTTTCTTTATGATGCTTTTCATTGCTGTAGATGATAATAGTGCTCTGAAAGGAGTCAGATAAGGAGTGCGAGTTGCTTAACAGTTGGGGACAGAGAAGGATAACAATTAATGTTTTCATAGAGTTATTAGAAGAGACAAAAACATTGAGAAAAATCATTTGGTATTGAGTCTTTAACATTTTCATTTAAGTTTTAGTTTGAACTAACAAAATGCTGTTGTCGCTGACGTAATAGACTTTATTTAGTTTGTTACATTTATACAAAACATTAAGAACTATCATAAAGTGGAAAAAGCATATTGAGGATTGAAAAAAAAGAAACTTCTGTTGTTTAAATGACCAGCCAAAATCTAATCTCAAGACTTTTGAAGATTAAATATACTAATTTCTCCTCTGTATTGATGGTGAGTGCCATGACATGAGAGAATGTATTTATTCCATGTTTTTCTTGTAGTTCCTGGTGTGTTAGGAAACTTCTAACAATAATTAAGTGCTCCAGTAGCGTTACACTCCTGCTATCCAAGCTGGGAGTGTAACATTTTTTGTTTATCAGGATGTCTGTGTTGTTCCAGATGGGTATCATTTTGCATGGTAAAAGTGAGGGGTTGATAAGTGTAACCATTTTATAAAAAATGTGTGCCAGCTGTTCCAAGAATTCCTAATAAAAACTTAGCAAGTCATCCTTAAGGCCCTGGGGCTTTGTTATAAGGCATAAGCAACAGAGCTTCATGAAGTTCAGACAGTAAAAGCGGTGAGTCTAAGTTTGAGATTTGATCCTCATTTAACCTGGGTTGGTTACTTCATTAAGAAATGAATCAATACTTTACAAGTTGAATAACTACACTCGTCACGTTGGGTCTTGCAAAACTACAGCATCACAACCTCTTTACCTTAAAAATAAAAAAAATGTATTTTATTGAAATATTTATTTATTGAATAAACAAAAATAAATCAAATTTTAATAACATTTGTTCTCTTTCTATGGGGTTTCTTTCTTTGGGGTTTATTTTCTAATAAAACAAATTACATTTTTAAACATTTTTTATTTTTTTATCCTACTTTTGTTAACTATCTTTTAAAATTTGACACTGAATAAAAGTAGTTTCCTTCTAAATTTTACTTTGAAGCAGAGACATTGGATGAAGAAGGGGGATTGTGGAGGGTGCTACTGAAGTGTGAGCTGAAAACAACCTGAATAAATGTAGCATAGAAGCTAATGCTGAAGAATTACAAACACACTTCAAATGTAGAGAATGTTTCATCTTTCAATTTTACATCATCTCATGAAAAGATTCAGAGAAAATGGAAAAATCCTTTCCTCAAATGGAAAAAAATGGAAGGCCTTTAATGAAGAGGAAAGAGTGTCCTATGAAGAAGTTCAAATTTAAAATAGTTGTGTGCGATCACAGATGACATGTCCTCCAAAGTGAACAGAAAGAAGGTACGATACGGAAGATCAATCTCACTTCCATGAACCCTGGGCTGCTGTTGCTTCACTCTACACTCAACTCATCAGAATGCTTTCATTTTAAACCAACAGCCAAATTTTCTTCTCACCCAATAACTATTAAGATCCTGAATGTTCATTTCTCTGCATTCCAGATGGTTTTACTGGCCCTCCTCCTCCAGGACCAGAGCTTTGACACCCTCCGGTCCTCAACCATCATCACCTTCTAGGCTCTGAGGTTTTTTTTTTTTTCATTTATGGTCGGAGATTATACCAAGCACGCAAGGCGTCCTTACCCCAAATCTGACCACAAAAGATTTATGGACCTGTTTGTTTCTGCACATCTCCCTGGATCAACAGAAAGAATTTTGAAAAGAAGATACTTCACCCATGCCAAACATTTCAACTTATTTTGTGACCAAAACTGCAACATTTCTGTTTATTTTGCTTTGTTTTCTCTTGGAATAACACATTGGTTTGAGCAATTTGACAGTTCTTTTAAAGTTAAAACATTATCTAACCTGTTTGATTTTAAACATCATGGAAATATTGTCTGAAACCCAAATGATAAACTTGAGTGTTTCTGTCCAAAAAAAACAAAAAAGCATTTAATTTGAGTCAAGTTGATTTGTTTCGTTGACTTCTAGTGTGTATATTTATACTTATTATTCTTTTATTTATTATATTATTTTATCCCTGTGCAGTCATTTATATGCATTAAAGCTGAATAACATTAAAATCACATTTCTTGTTCATTTTTAGTTTATTTTTTGTTAGAAAAAAAAACTCACTTCAGTACATACACATTGCACAAGGCAGGGAGCCTTTTTTAAACTGTCATCCTTAAAAACAAAAAAAGTCAGACATTTTCTTTTCTTCCCAAACCAAAGTTAAAAGCAGCAGCAAAAACCAATGCTAACAACCAGCCCTTTCAAAAACCACCCAGGCCCACATGGGAGCGGAGAGGAACAGCCAGCATAGAAGTCCAGCAGACAGAAAAACTGGCATCTTGACTTCACCACAACATCCTAAATGTGGAGAAAACGTTTGATTCAGGGACCACAGCCCTCAAACAAACTCTAAAAGTATGGTTATTTTTTAAGGTCAACTGGCCAAAAATGATTAAAAATATGATAACATAAATTGTAGATTGCTGGCCATAAAACAGTATTTTATGATGACAAGGGTCTTTGGACAACCACAGAAAAACAAAAACATGCACCTAACTGAAAAATATGTCATTTTCTATACAACTCAAGTAGAAATCTCTGAAAAGTTCTGGTTGATCAGTTCCTACAGTGATGAAGTGGTTGGTCTCAATGAGTCTTCTGTCTGCAGCAGGACTGTCTGAAGTGCTGGGTTGTCATCGGGGGAACCGAACAGTTAAAACAGCAGACAAATTGCTGGTGTTGAAAATATAATATTATTATAATATTGTTATTTACAAATCTCTGTAAAATCAAAGGGAAAAACCAGGAGAACATTTGAGGGTGCCAGCCACACCTTCCAGAAGACGGTTTGCATGCTGGATGTGATCATGCAGCAGGATGTCCCACCAGATTCTGAAGATCAGGACAAGCTCAGACAAACAGAGGGAGGAGTACAAGACAACCTTAAAAACAAAAACACAACACAGACACACAAAGTCATGGTAATGCTAATCTCAGATGAGGCATGATGATAATCTATGCTTCTAACAACACATTATTATTGGGATGCAATCATTAATACAATAGTGAAGAAAAGATCTGAACTTGATTATTGCATTTGAACCACAACCAAGACACTCATAAACGACGACTGCTTCACAATCTGGGAGCATGAACATCCACAGAACATTCTGACACAAAAATCTACCGTAAGCAGGTTTAACAACAAAATCAGCAGGATTAAAAACAGAAATAGAAAGACTCTGGCTCAAGTTTTAAACAGGATTTCTCAGTGGGAAATACTAAAACATTTGCATATTTTTTTAAAAAGCCGTTACAAACAAGCGACACCAACTCTGGTGGGTTTGGAGATGAGACAGCTAGGTGAATGAGCTGCTGCAATGCTTGTTGGGAGAATTTGATGAGACTCCTCAGAACTGGGAGCCTCAAGACATTTCAAACAGCACAACTACAATCACTTTTTTTAAAGCTGACAGTAGGAAAGCTCAGATCACGTTATTACAACAGATAGGTCCAAAAATACCACAAGTACATAAAGTTCAGTGTTTTCAACACTGGTTTGGGGTTGATTTAAATTGCTGTGAAAGCTTAATGGAAATCTGAGTGTAATAATGACTACAGGAATAATATGGCCACCAATTTTGAAAAAAAAAAATGGGGTAAATAAGAAGCACTTGTCCAAAGACAAAAGGAATTCTTTCACTGAGCAGTTGTCCAGTAATGGGATATGTATGCCAATTGTTTATGAAAAAGGTCATTGCAATAAAACAAGACAAAAAACTTTTTAAACAAAGACAAAAAGTGTGGAACAGTCATGTAAAAATTTAAGAACCACTTACAATTTTTCGACAATATTAATGCAGTTGTTTTCCAAAAAAATATGAACTCTCCTGAATGAAACTATGCCAGCAGCTGCAGTGCTAAACCTTATATTAACAATGAAAAATAAAATTTTCCGACAGGAAGCAGGGCAGCAGAAATAAATGAGGTAAGTTCAAAAGAAAAGAAGCTGAAGGGCACAAACATGGACACAAACAGGCTGAACAAGAGTGAAAAGGCAACTGATGTGGGCTTTCTGACGAAAAGAAAAGGCGACACGAGAGAGCACAGTTTCCCAGCTGGAGCTTTAAGGCATGTACTCAGATGACAGCAGAGACTGCACGCTCCAGCATCACAGCTCAGCTGCTTGTAGAATACAGAAGTGAAAGGCGGCAGAAATCTAGGATTGGTAAACAGAAGGGATCAACATCATTGTAACAATAAAAAAAATAAATATACACTTGTGGTCCATTCTTGTTATAGTCATTATCACCTGGTGGGTCTTCTATGCTGTTGAGGTTCTCTTTGCAGTTTTTTTTGTAAAATCCTGTCTGTTGGTGGCACATGCATTAATGACATAAAGCTGCAAAACCCTTCTATAGGATGAGACTTTAGGCGTCATTTCTGCTCTACCAAATGCTCTTCAGCTAAAATTGACCAACAGTGCCGCACCTCTACAAATACTAATTTCCGCACATACAGTATTACTTTCTGAAATAACTAGTGGAGAATTAACCGCCATAAATATTCATCTTCACTCACCTGAACAAAACACAGAGGCTTAACAGATCCTTCAACTAGCAAAGGAACGCAAGTGTTTCCAGTAGGGGTTATGTTCGGCAAAAGGCATCTTAGTCCCTGTAGTTCATGCTACAAAGGCCATGTGCAGTGGAACAAGAGAGATTTTTTTAAATGATTTAATCGCTTTTCTGTCTAATCTAGCGCAGTTCAGCTGGCTGATGGTGAACCTCGTTAGGACTCGGCTGTGGTGCACTTCCTAACTTCCTTTTTGCACAGCAAACATGTAAGTCAGTCTCCCAACCTGAATCACATTCATGCTTCCTGTAGGTTCACAAAACTGTCTTTCAGCTGGTGGTGGGGAAACACAAACCATTCAAGAGGGGTTGTCTCCTCCAGAAGTGCAACTGCATAGTCACCAGGTGCACTACTGTTCCCAGGATAGAACTGTATGACAGCTACAACACAGTCACATACCCCAAATAATAATAAAAAAAAAAAAAAGAGTTTACATGCTTCCTGACAGGACCGATCAAAGGAATCAACATGTAACCATAAATTACGGATCACATACTTAAACCCTCTATGACAGAGGGATTCTGGGAAATTAAGAAGACTATTGGCTATTAAAAGGCTATTCATATTTACAAGAGTTAAATTATTAAAATGGCTTTTCTCAGTGTCTGCGTCTCCAGTTTAAGATTCATTTAGTGGCCTCTTTGCGTGGGACCTTTCAGCAGCGTCAGAAGTCGATGACGTCACAGCTTTTAGCGTTGGTGACGTCGAGAAAGTCCAGGCGATGTCTTCTCGAGAGCAGCTCTTTTCACGAGTCATCTGTTGTCTTGAGCAGCTCCATCAGGGCTCCAACTGCTCCGAAATAACCCTGTCATTAAAAAAAATTCACACACATGAACTGAAATGAGATTTTAAACAGGCTACTCCAAAAAGGACAGCACGGCAAAATTGAAAGTAGAAATAAAGAATATATAATGTATGCATTTATATTTTTACTTAGTTAAACGATTAAGTGACTGTTAAAGCCCCACCTCATGTTCCAAAAACAGTGCTCTTAGTTGTCCTTTAGACCAGAAGTCCATGGCATAGGCCAGCAGCTTTGTGGACACCGTGTTGATACGAAGAAAGTTCCCGACAAATACCACGCTCTCAATTTTCTGGTAAGAGGAAAAAAAAAAAAAAGGTTTGAATGAGACAAGTAAGTCACATGAAAGACAGTGTTTTATTTTTAAAAAATTGAGAGAAAAATACAAATTTAAAATGTAAAATCTAAAGTATCTCTGCTGCGGTTTCCACCACCATCTTCACTTTACAGTTAACTAAAGCCACCAGGCTACAAAATTATTTTGATAATTTACTGAATATGTGTGAGTTTTAATGCATCCAAAATTGGTGACATTTGTTTTGTTCATGTACACGGCACTTTTAAAAGAAAAGCTAAAAACAATTTCAGCCATCTGTCAACAGTGTTAAAACAAAAGTACAAACCCAAACACAAAACAAATCTCTTCTCAGCCACAGGGTGGTGCTAGAGAGTGGGTGTACAGTTTTGAGACAATATTAGAAGAATTTAGCAACCAGATCCTTCAATCCTGAAGCAAACAAAAGGACGTTTTTATTGAATTTAAATGATTACCAGACATAAACCCTATTTTAACATTGTACAGATAAATGTAATAAATGTTCTGGTTTCACCTCATAGTTAAGTAACATGTCTGGTCATTGCTGTCTGGGTTGTTCCGCCATTGTAGAAACACAACCAAAACTCATGTAAAAATGTGTTTATTAGTGACAGAGGGGATGAGTGTGAAGCAGCTGCAGTTCTATATGCAGTGATAGCCCTGTACAATGCTGCTTGATCGCCATGCCACAAGGCAACACTGTAAAGAAGCTCACAGCACACAGATGTGGGATTTATCCTTCACTCCAGAAAACGAGCGCTCCTACTGAGGCACTTACAAGAGTAACTTGATCTATTTTCTAACTTACATTCAGATTTGCACACAACTCTTGAGGTTATTCCTTTGACTATTAACACTGAATAATCTTGATCACAAATGAAGCAAAAATGACCATTTAAAGTGCAATGGTTGAAAATAAAAGTTTTTTTTTGTAATGTTTTTGCATCCTAAAATAAACCCTTGTTCTGGAGGTGAGAAACCTAAAAAATGTAAAAAAAAAACAAAACAAAACAAAAAAAACAACAATAATAAATAAACTCAAATATGTTCTGTCTCCTTTTAACAACATGATAATTGTTCAGAAACACAGCAACAAAAAGCAACCAAGTACATGCATGCTTTTTAGATTTAGTTGGTTAAAATGATGAGTATTATTTGAGAAACCATAACAATTACAAACATTTGATACAATTTATATTAATAAATATTACTAGATAAAAAACAAAAGTTTGTGTTTCTAAAACTATGGTATGGATCTGTTTAGTATTTTATTGGTGAGAGCAGTTGTATTTCTACACTTAAAAGCTTCACTCATCTGTTTTGTCAAACAAAGGTAAAATGTGTGATGTTTGTTTGTGAGTGTACCTCATTGACAGCACACATGCGCGCGATTGATCCTATGTTATTAGTGATGGTGACCAGTGTGGCTCTGGCCAGGTCCTCCTTGCTGATGGAATCTCGCTTCTCTTTGCACATCATGTGACCAAAGCTGTGAAGCAAAAACACAAATATATACAATTCATTACATCTACTAAAAAATAAACATAATAAATTAGTGCATGCAGAAAAATGTGTATTATACACTAATAAAATACATTTCCTTTTACCAGTATTTCAGGGATTAATCTTATTAAAAAAAAAAGCGTCAGTCATTTAACGTTGAGGCGGACAGAAACAACAAACCAAACTGATGCTAATCTTTTTGCTGTGATAACATTTGCTTTGTCTTTGATTTATAGACCAACCTCTGAACGCAGCAGCGCTTTTTATGTTAATCACAGAGATAGCTTGATGTGTGTAAATGAAGATAGGACAACAAATAATCACAGCATAACAGATGGTCGCAGGAATTTGTTGATTCATACATTTTGCTGCTTATTTACAGCTTTGTTATTCAGCTAAGAATTATTCAAGCTGCTGTTGTGCAATGTGACAAACTTAAAAATGTGCAAACAGTTTTTTTTTTAAATTATCAATCTTTTGATTTTGGAAAACAGTTGAGCAAAGGTTTGGTTTATCTAGCTTTTGACCATAAAAATTAAAAAGAACAGACAACTTCAATCACTCGTTTCCACAGGACAATTACGTAAAATTTAGTTTTATTTATTTATTTTTTTATTGGTGGTTTTCTCATTATTTTTAGGAGCCTGTCATCTTTTGTACATAAAAGGACTTTACTGCATCTTCCACTGTGGATAAAATGTATTGAAATGGTTGACTTAGAAAATTAATGAAGACTGAAAATATGAGAAATCAGCAATAACAACAATAACACACCTACCTTGACGCAACAGCAGAGCCTTGCAAACCAAAGCGCTCGTAATCTCCACCGTAGATATCTTTCACCAGTTTGTCCACATTTTTAGAGTCTCCCTTACTGGCCATTTCCAAAGCCTCCTCAAACGTCTCACAGCCCGTCAGCAAACAGCAAAGACCCAGGAATGTACCACCTCCCAGACTGAATATAGGACAAGGCAAGATTAAGAGAAGGACCGTGGACAAGAGAGACCAAAGAAAGAACAGAAAAACACTAATGAGGTGGAGAAGGCAAGTACAAAATTACTCTGTTAAGAGGCACGAAGATGGGAACTGAAAGTGTGGAGCACCTTGGTGTGACATATCAAAAAGACTCTGCTGAACCTTGTAAATGTGGAATAAAAAGTTGTTACTGTGGTGTGTTAAGAGAAGCCAGTCATCCTCACCTGGTCCCAGTCACCCGTTTGTAATTGTCCTGTGAGTACACAGCCAGTATGGAGACCCCAGAGCCAATGTTGACCAGCAGCATTGGGAAGGGGTTGTCCAGATTGCACGGCTTCTTCACACAGTTTTCGGGATCTGATGGGTTCTGGAAATAGTAGCACTCGGGGTGTCCATTGAAACCCACCCGGTCAATAAACAGTAAACCCCGGATGAGACAGTCAAGCTCATCTAATTTCAGTAGCTCCAGGTCGGCCATCTGTAGCACAAATTCAGAGGGTTAGGGTACCGAGGGGGACACTTGTTATTGAGCAAGAACACAGAACCAATTGGTTGAAAGCTATTTTAAAATTGTTTAAAGATTTGGGCCACACTCAGATGCCCAGTGACAGTTCATTGATCCTCTTGTACTTTAACTGGGTGAATGAACTCAAGTAAACAATGTTTTCACTTCCAAAGGGCAACACATTTGAAATCACCACAACGCTGCAAAAACAGACTCCAAATCTTCAAGATCAAAAAACAACAAAAAAACTAAGCCAAGCTGTTCAACAAAACTGGAAACTGCTGTTCTATTCAGTTATAAAGACAGACATCAATTTCCATGTTAACAAAACTGAGGCTAAAATTTAAAAAAATAAAGGAACAACAAAGAAATTTGTTAGGGTTTACTTCTAACATTTAAGGCTATAAAAATAAAATGCTATGACAAGAATAGCACAGACAAAAAAAATAATTATTTATTTTTCCTGAGGAGTTGGAAACTAGTAGTTTTTGAATCAACAATAAGACAATCAATAAGGCGCTTTGGACATGCACTCACCGCTCTGAAATCATTTTCAAATTTGTAGGCCCCGCCTCCTGTGGCACAAAGCGTCGTGTGCAAACTTGAGAAATTCTTGTCGCGGCCCATCTGAATGAACCGTGGCATGGCCTGTGTTGGGAAGCGGATAAAATGCAGGTTCCCCGTTCTGCCGCACATGGTTAGGTTTCTCAGCTCCAAGTGGACGTCACGGACACCTGTTTTCCCTGAATGGAGAAGAAATCGTTCACTCTATAAGGTAGTCTGACTTATAGTTTGGACACACAAGCAAATGCCTCTAAGATGGATTTTTTCTGTACACAGAAAGATATTTTGAAGTGCACATACCGTAGGCCACGTTTGAGGTGAGGTAGCGACGAATGGACTTGAGGTTTTCAACTTCTTCCTGTTCTTCCTCTGCAGTTATATCCACTGGCTCAAAGTAAACCAGCTTGACCAATGTCCCACCAATGTCCATTCCAAACCAAGGAAAAGCTGATGAGACAAATACCAAATGTGTCTTTTAACAGATAAATAAAAATCCAGCAATTAAAATAACATGTATGTGTACTGTGTGATGTAGAGCATTACATTGAGGGCAAAATGTGTGATGAAGTACAAAGATATTAAACTGACTTGTTTTTTTACAAAACAAAACGCATAGTAATTTATGTAAAAGTTATTAAAATCAAAAGAATAATCTCCATATGTATCTGAATCTGCCATCATAATGCAAAAAAGCACGAGTCCTTAAAGAGAAAGAACAGCAGAATCTCAAAAAAGCAGCACAAAGAAGTACAGTGAAGAGAAGTCAGGAGACAATCTTCCAAAATGCAGCCTGGAAAAAAAGGTCACTACAGCTCACCAAGAGACACAGTTGCCATGGAAACAAGATACCCTCCTCCATCATCTTCGCTTGCCTCAGTTTCTCAAAGACTTGAGTCCCCTATTTTTTACTTTGTCTCACCACGATTGCAGTCTCATACACACTTTTATGATGCATTTCATAATATACCCTTTGCATTTGAAGTGGATTTATTATAAATACTGACAAAGTTTGAACAATAATAATGTATGTATTTGAATTATTTTAATTTATATAATAATCGTAAATATTGTACAAATGTGTAAGAAAATAATTTTAAAAACGAATCCGTTGTTTTGCCAATAATTGTGCCATGAATTAAATCTGTTTTTCACTATCAAATGTTCATAACAGGAGGGCTACTTTACTGAACCACATAGCACTACCAACCAAATCCATTCACATGCGAGCAGACTTACTCAGGTAGAACACCTGTTCAGAAAGGTAACTGTACAATCAGTACTGTTACAGAACATTTTAGCCACCACTACCTAACTTGACCTGATTCAAATTGGACATTTCCTAAAAGTTGAACTGTCAATGTTGCTTTAAATAAAAATATTGACAAAGAGAAAAAAGGAATTGCAAAAGAAAAAAAAAAGGAAGGAACATATAAATGGGAAAAAAAAAGGATTAAGCTAAATCAATCCAAATCAAAACCAGTGAATTAAAAAAACAGGAAGTTTTGAGGTTCTGGAAAACCTAAGAGTGTATTCAAACAGGAAAAGTTCATTAGTCTGGACAGGAGCCGCTTAATTTGGTCCCGATCGAGTTCTGAACCTTGCATTTGGTCTGTATTCAGACTTTCATCAACCAGACATTTCTTCTCTGAACCAAAGCTTGTAGACAAAACCACATGACTAAAGATCTCTTCAGTCATTGGCCAGAAATTACAAGGGCAGGGCAAAGCAATGTGAGAAAGAATAATGGAAGTCCTACACTTTGCAATCCTTGTCAGTATAGTTCACTTATGCAAACTTTACATTTTGCTGAATAACTTTGAACATATGTATCAATGTCAGGTACAACACTTTTTACTTTTTGGAACAGCGGAAGCATGCTGTAAGGTGGTTACTGAGGAGACGTCGGCTATGTGCCAAATCATTTTTTATATTTTGCATCAAAATAAATCAATAAAACATTTGAAAACTGCTTAGAAAAAACAAGTTTGGCTTAGTTTTGTCAGATAGGAGGAGAGACCTGAGACCCCTCTGCTTCTCTGTACACCTTGACTGTTATAGTGGGGTGACTTTACATAAATGTAGAGCATATATTTGGTGACAAGAGAAGAAAAATGTTGCACTGTTGATCTAATAAAACACACGGCTAAACAGACATTTCTACAAAAAAAAAAAATTGCTACGTACTTTTCCAGTAAGGAATCAACAAAAAGATTCTTAGGATAGCAGGAGAGCTTTCCAGTTAATGTTGTAATGCTGCTATCCAGCTTTAAAATACCATTCTCCTGCTAAAAGGGATGACTATTTTTTATAAATGCATATTTTAATCTATCTTTAAGGTTCATTAAAAATTTTACTGTACAATTTTTTGTCTTCTCTGTAAATAAACACGAGTTTCAGTAGCAAAAGGCCTTCTATAGTTTTCTTCAAGCCTTTTGGTCAAATTGTTTAACAGTGCCGCAACATGCAGCTAGCTCTAGAACTGTACAATGTCTCTCCAGTCCATTAACCCTGTTGCCTTCAAGATTGCATCAACTTGATGATCAAGAGATAGTTATTTCACAACTGATTGCTACAGAGAACAGGCCGGCTCTTTCTTGTTTATTGGCACAAAGTCCACTTTCAAATGTTTCGGCTGAAAGAAAAAGCTTGCACTGAGAAATATACTTGGTACAAGCATGCTGGTAATCTGTCTTGAGCTGAAGATAGAAAAATCAACACACAATTAAGTTATGCTTTTTCTGTTTAGTTTTTTCTTCCTTGTAAAGAGCACGGTCATGCATCACAGCAACTTAACAACTATTTTTAAGTGAGTTCAAATAATTAAGTACTCCTGGGATAAACTGAGGATCAAAAGTTTTACAACACAATCACTTGTTTTTAAAGCAAATTATTAAAGTTGCTTTTAAACTTATGATGTTAAAATAAATATACTTAAAAAATGTAACAATGGGATCAGAGTATATATACCCTAAATTTTTGAAAACAAAAAAGATTCTTACACAAACGTGCACAATACAGAAAGCCTTTTTACAGACCACGTTTTGTCACTTCTACAGTTCCTGTACTTCAATCCACAGTTATTATTGCATTTAAACGGATTTTGCTTACTTCCTCACTGCTATCTTTATTAAACCTGTCCCCTCTCACCTACTGTCCATATCTAGTGTCTGTAAATAAGAACTTAAAAGCATACATAGTGCAGCAATTGCTATGGAAAAATCACGAAAAAGAAACCTTTTTGGATATATTTAGACCGGATTTTTTTATTTAATGATACATACACTCACATACATCTATATATATGTGTATATATATATATATATATATATATATATATATATATATATATATATTTATACACTTTTACATATAAGTATACATTATACATTAATTAAATTAATAAAATATTCATCCCTTGTATTTCAATTAGCGAAGAAACAAATTCCATTGTTGGGTGTCATTGCAAAAACAAGAAGGCATTTATTCCACTACAACTTTCACTTACATCCTCTGCTTCCTCACCGTCACCTTTTAGGTCAAAAAGCATTTTTGAGCAAGAAGCAATGCTGAGGCAAGGCTGAGGCACGTAGGTGATGTTCTCAGCTCTAGTGATGCAATTAGAAAAACTATGACGACAGGAAGAAAGGCAACTCACAAGCTAAAAACACAGTCCGGATATCTGACAGTGCTTATCTTAAGTTAAAATCTCTCTGTATTCCAGCAGTAGGTGTGATAACAAGCATTGATCTAATAATTCTGCAAAACAGAATAACGTACCTCAACTCCTCTTCTTTATAGGGGTTTTCAAACAAACAATCTGCTTTCCATTAAAGCTATAAAATGCATGGATTTCTAACAAAATAATCTTAAGATATCATAAAAGGTTTTTTGGGTTACAAAAAAATCTTTTCAGGTCAAAAATATGTTTTTTCTTTCCCTGTCCTTTATGCACTTTAGCCAAAACAAAACAAAAATATTAAAGACAGTGTTTCCTCATAAGAAACAAAACCACTATTTTCATTAAAAATAAAAAACGTAAACATATGTTTTAGGTGCTTTCCCTTCTTTGTCTTTGCAGTTTACATACACACTGTTTTAATATACCTGTATATGTATTACCTATACTATGTTTTAACTTGATATTAAAGTTTTTTGAAAACTATCCATAGCTCCTGGCAGTTCCTTCCTTCCTTCCTTCAGCCCAAAACTTTTTGAGCTGAATACAGGTTGAAATCACTTTATCACTGCACATTAGAAAACACAACCTTCAACAGAGATTGTAAACTGTGCTCAGCTTTAAAATGATCTAATGTGGAGTGGTGCCTTTGTCTCTCTGATACTTGGAATAATAGTATTTATCTTGGAAGCTAATCTTCTAGGTTTGAGCCAACATTGTTGCAAGTTTGTTTGCTTTACCCGTGTAAGCAAAGTTTGATTGTGGAGTATTTGATATAATTTGGTCATTCATACAAATAAATAGATGCCATTTTTTTTTATTTCACTATGAATTTTTTGACTACTGAAAAATATAAAAATTAAAGAGAGAGACTGATGTTTTGCACATCAAAGGGAGTAGTCAGGCGCATCATTCTAAACTCCGTGTACTCAACTTCCACAATTCAGGAATGTGTGGAAACAGTTGGTGTTACATTTTGGGCTGTGAAAGTATTGGGCAAGTAAAAAGTAAACTAAATTGTTCAATAAAAAATAATGAGATGATAATTGTCAGTCATCTGTGAATGCACCTATCCAAAAATAATTCAACTTGTAGCTAAAAAAAAAGTATAAAAATTACAAAATAATTTGGGTGCAGGGTGTGCAATGTTGTCCATCATGTTTTTGACTTGTACAGCAGCATATTTTGCAGCTGATGAGAATTTAAGAATAAAACTGCAGCAATGTAACAACTGCATGGGCAGGCCAAAGTCTCCCTTCTCCGCTCCTGTTGCATACACTTGCAGACAAATAGATCCATGTACGTCTTTATTTTCTCATCTGATCTGCATCTGGCTCAAAAATGTTCGGCTGGATTGCTCCATTATTAGTCGCCATTTTTTTCTACGCTAACGTTAGCTTGAGGTTGTGAGGTACTAGCGGGAAAGAATGTAAACAATAAGCTGATGGGAAATTACCGCAGGCTAACTCCTCTCTGCAGGGAGAACAATAAAAGAAGAATTGATGGCCAAAGAAACACTACTGTTTGTGTCTCAAATTTCAGTAAACATTTAAAAAAAAAAAAAAAATATTGATGCATCTCAATGGGAACGTTTATCCAACTATTTCATAGAAAGTGTTAAAGAAAACAATTCTGCTTAACTACACTCTTTGAGGTTCTCCATGACTAGTTATTGATTCTTCTCAGATCTTAGAGTCTAAAGGGAAACTGAAGTAAGAACATTTTTATTTTCAAAATTTGAATTTTTTGCAACAAAAATTAAGTTTCCCCTTAATGGGGAAACCTCTTTCCAAGATCTGCAATAAAAACGCTTAAAGACTTGTAATGTTGCACTGTGTGTATTATGTGTGTAGTCAAAGGTCACAGTGACAAGGAACAGGGTTGGGACACAAGGAGGGAATTTTAGCCATGTAGGTGAAAGGCCTTTGGCCCACAACACACAGTTGGCATGTGCAACGTGCCCACATGATGGATACAGTCTGCGAGCTGTCTCAGCTGACTAAAGAGCAACACAGTTGCTTCAACTTCTTTTAAGTTTAATTGGTAAGTTCATCTTGAGTTTTTAATATTCTGTTCTGTTCTAAGAGCCAGTCTGTGATTAGATAAGAATGTAAATCAGCAGCTTGACGTCAAAGAAGATACAACAATCAACATTTAACAAAACAACAAGGCTTCATACTCAGGTGTTTTTAAGCATGTATTCATCTGTTTCACCTGATTTTGGACTCTTTAGACTGGTTGGATCATACAGTATGCTACATACATTCCTTTGCATTACAACAATCTTCAGTAATTCTACAAACTGGATTACAATAACTACAATAAGACGACTGAGTGATTTACCACAAAACAGAAAGTTAATCAACAACTGACTCTACTAATCATCCATCAATTCTTAAAGACATTTTCCCTCACGTGCTTTGCTTGCTGAGTCAGTAGTGACAAGCTCCTTCCTCAGTCGTCGTCAATAGAGGATGAATAGTACACCAATTATTCCCAATAAATTTTTCTTTAAAGGGCCTCAACATCAAGGAATGACAAACACCCTGCCATGGGCTATAATTTCTGTAACTGACTGAAAACGTTAATGGTTTTGCATTTAAGGATTTTAATCTGCATTTTTATGTGTATGAGTGAGTGTGCTTAAGTACGTCGAATGAAAAATCAAACACCCAATCTTCAGGCTGCATCACTGCTTCAGTACATCACAATATTTTTTAGATATCACCACAAAACTATATTTAATTTACGCTAATTTATATTAAAAATACCATGATTATAAATAAACTAAAGTTGATTTTTTTAAGACTTAAAACCACAGTGATGGATGCATCAATGCTTACATTGTTTAAGCATCTTTAACTAAGAAAAATGTAAAACAACTTGTTTGCTACACAATAAAGCACCATAACCCAAATTTAACCTGGTTATGGAACATTTTACCATAAGTAAAAACAAATATCTTCATGTTTGGTTACATGAACCAAAGGTTTGTCCAAATTCTGTTTTTCTTTTATCTTTTGAACCAGTTTATTTATATTATTTATTTATTTTCTCAGTTGTTACACAATTTTTGGGGTTTCAGACATTAAAATGGGCTTTTCAAAAGCCTTTTCTTAGGTGAATCACAGGTTGATCATCTTAGCCTGATTTGCATGACATAGTTTGTCCCATTCCTAAAAGTTTCTATATCAAACTGAAGACCTGAGCTAACTAACCTGTGAGACACAATATATTTTTAGTGGAGTTGATGAATTACTAAACAGAGTCAAACTGTGAAGACCGGTCAGAGTGTACTAGGACCTGGGAGTATCTAGAACTTAGTCATTACAGGCTGTTTGTTTTATCTGAAAAAGGCCCCTGCTCATTAAACACAGAACCCACAGTAATATTGATTTAAATGTAATAGCTGGTTTTATTCTCCACAAATGAGCACCTGTGACCTTTTGTATTTTAAGTGCCTACAAATCAAACTTGTACCTCCAAGCTCCACCCAACAGAAACCATTTAGTATCAGCAACTTTTCCCTGAAACTTAGTCCCAACTACAGTGGGGATCGAAAGTTTGGGCACCCCTGGTAAAATGTTATATTATTGTGCATAAAGAACCCAAGGAAAAAATAAAAATGTTTCTCAAGGCATCATTTTACAGATCTTTACAGAACTTCAACTTTTTCATAGATGGTATCAAGTTAGTGTCCAAAATTTGCTTAAATTGTGTGGAATCCACTCTTCCTTATACTCGTGAAATGTTTCCTGTGCTGCTGGCTGCAATACAAGCCCAAAGCATGATTGATCCATTCTCATGCTTAACAGTTGGATAGAGGTCTTTTTTTTTTTTTTAATAAACTCTGTACCTTTCCTTCTTCAAACATCTTTGCTCATTGCGGCCAAAAAGTTCCATTTTAACCTTGTCGGTCCACAGAACTTGTTTCAAAAATGTATCAGGCTTACTTATATGTTCATATGTGCTTTGTGAGCATCAACTATTTTCAGTATCATTGTTCTGATACTGCGAGGAAGAACCCATGATGGCGATTGTTGGGGCAAGGTCAGCTGACTCATTTCAAATCTTTGAGATTGAAATCACCTGGTCTTTGCAAACGATGATTGTGAACAAACCATGACACTGTCAGGTCTCAGCTTTTCCAAAGGGGGCAGTGCATACTATAAATTTTGCAGGGTGCACACATTTTTGCACACACCATTATTTTGTTTTATGTTATTTTGAAAGGGCAAATGATGAAAATAAAGCCTATTTTTTTACATATTAAAAGAATGTCTCATCTGTAAACTGATTCTTCTAGGAGATTTTTCAATCTTTTATTGGGTTCTTTATGCACAATATTATAACATTTTACCTGGAATGCCGAAACTTTTGACACTGCAAGTCTCACAGAGAATTGAAAGAAGAAAATAAAAAAAAAACTTCAGACTTTCCAGGTAATGTTGTGGATAACAACAGTACGTAGTAGCAGACAGGAAGCGATGTACAGTATCTCGTTTAAAAAAAAAAAACGCAGCATAATGATTACAGTTTTTCTTCCCTCATTAATTTAGGGGTGTAAACAACGATTAAGACTAACAACGATTAAACAAGTTTAATTGGTGTTTTCACAAACTGTATTTGATTTTAATCCAAGCAAATTTTGGTCAATTTTCACTACATTACAATATGAAACCTCAGTTCTAAATCTAAAAGAAACAGCTACACAAAATAGTGACACACAAAGTTTAACTGAGCAGTTTTTGTTTGTTTTTTGGATTATCTTGGAAGAAAAACTAAGCTTGGTATTAATGTTAAGTATTTATATTTTAAGATGATTAACATCAGTACTGGTACAGAAAATGTTTAATAGATGCAAACATTGATCTTAAACACTAAAATATGCCTGTTGGTATTAACTATATCATTTTCCGCACCGTTTTCTGTTTTATCTCTCAAAAAAGACAATTGTGGCTCACAGTTTTCAGTTACCATAATCACTATTATTAAAGTAATAACAGACTATATTCCCTAGTAAGTACAATTTAAAATAAAAATAGAAAAATTTCATGATTTGAAAGAGAAGTATGACCAGATATTAAACTATAACCTAACTATTCTCTGATTAACCTTTTAACTTTTCCAAAAGTAAAATTTATTCTCCTTAAGTTTTGTTTAGGTTTACTTCAAAATAGGGCAAATCTTTCTCTGCCATTCCAAAGGAAAGTCGATCCAAATTGTATGAAAGCAGCTGTTGACAAAAAGAAAATAGGACTTGAAGCCATCATAACCAAAAGTAAATTCTTTCTTACAAATAAGAATAAAAAGAAGCAAATCTCAGAGCAAAAGAGAATATCTCATCCCCAAAAGCATTAAATTCCAGGGTTATCCTTTGGTGAGGAATACTTTGGAGTATTGTCCAGGTTTATTGAGACAACTGGCCTCTCTCCAAGGATAAGTCAACTATAAAAGAGAGGAACTAGAACCGGACATTTCAGACTCTACTGATAAAAGGTCCCCTTAATTAGGTAATCCGACAGAGCTCAGTTGTTTCAGAGCTTTCATTCTTTAGCTAGTCTGCAAAAAAAAAAAAAAAAAAATCAAAAGAATTTCAACAGGTTGATGTTCCAGCTTATAGCAACAGATCAAGTATGTGCAGATCACAGCATTGCCTGCAATAGAACTTTAGCGTTATCTCATATAATCTAAGCAAAATGTTTTGTCATACCAAAAACCAGTGTGCTGCAAAAGTAACCTGAAAGTGTATAAATACATATAATGGAACAAAATGTTGCAGAATCTTGTGGCAGGAATATTCCAAATATAAAATATTAATCAAATGTGCACCACTCCACCCCCCAAAAAATAAAAATAAAAGGAAGAAACGATTCCACCTATGCCCAAGCATAATCTGGATCAATGTTGTGGGGTTCCCTACTAGTGACAGATAAGAATCCTACAGTGATAGCTTAAAAAATGTATTTAACGTGTCCTCTGACTCCCTTCTTCCATACCCACGTAAAACAAATACTAACTGATTTCAGAAATGCTGTTAAACTGCTTTAGAAACAGGCTCCTATTTCTTCAGCTGACTTTACTGATAAGATCACTTGGTTTATTTTGGCATCCCCTCAGTTCAGTTTTAACCAA